>JXOV01000293.1:0-11437 GCA_001014945.1 Clogmia albipunctata | reverse complement strand
CGTATCCGGTGAAATTTCTTTTCCGTAAGTATATAATTTAATGCTAATAAAATTCAAAATCTCTAAATTAGTCAAATATTTCAAATCAATAAAGCCAAAATGTAATTAAAGCATGATAAATATAAAAAATAATTAGGCTTTTGATCAAATGGTGTTATAATAGCTACAAAAATAAAAGGGTTTTTTAAAAATTAAAAACTGAAAAGGACAAGAGTAATTAAGTGCAAAAGAAATTAATAATAATTAATAGTTCTGAAATAATCAATAATTTCAAAAGACTACAAAACTTAAATCGTTGTCAAAATGGCAATACAATAGAATTTAAATCTCTATTTTGTTAATGAAATTTTAATTAAAAGTTGAAATAAATATTAAAAAAAGGATAGACATAAGGTTAGTGCACACAAATGATCTAATAGTTGTAAAATAATCTCTAAGTCAAAAGGACCACAATAAAAATAAATCGTTGATTAAATGACTTTTAAAATAAATTTTAAATCTCCTTTTTGCAAAAAATATAAAAGCATTTTCTTTCAATTTTGCTAATTAATTTAAAATAAAAAAAAAATCTATCTCAATAACGACATTCCCTTAAATCCCGTATTATTCAATTGAAATTGGCCGAAAACGCTTTGGGGTTCAACCAGAACAAACTCTCTTTTAAGCACTTATGCACGTGAGTTTAATAATAAATATAGTGTAATTGTTAAAAGATCAAAACTAAAAACTCGGCGTGATTGTTGAATATTAAGAAAGATGCACAGTCGAGAGTCAAGTCGTAAAGGGATGGATATTAATCTCGTCTCTAATCCAGTCCATCTCAATTTTCTTCTAATTTTTCTTTAAATTTTAATCATAGTCTTTACAATTATTGCGAATTTCTCTAGTCGAGATTCCTGTACATGGCCTCGAGGTGTGACTTGAAGTACTTTTGAATCTCGTTTCGTTTCGACTTGAACGTGGGCGTCAACTGTCCATTCTTCACCGAGAAGAGGTCGTAGTGAAGATGGATGTCTTTTATTTGTTCAAACGACTTCAAACCTCCTTCTTTCCCCTTTTTCAAAAGATCCGCCATGATCATCTCCTTCACTTTAACGTTCCCACAAATCGACATCATGTCCGTGTTCAATCCGTTCTCCTTAGCGTATTTCAACATCACCTCCCCGTCGGGGATCACCACTCCCACAACACAACTCTTCAAACTCTCCCCGTAGACAAACACTTGCTCCACATAAACGCTCCTCAGGTAAATGTTCTCGATCTTCTCAGGCACAATGTACTCGCCCTGGCTCAGCTTAAAGATGTGCTTCCGCCGGTCGATCAGTTTCAGCGTTCCATTCGGCAGCCACATCCCGATATCGCCCGTGTGCAGCCACCCCTCCTCATCCATCACCGATTTTGTCATCTCCGGCTCCTTGTAGTACCCCAAAAACACATTTGAGCCCCGCACACACACCTCACCTTGATTGGCCTTCGCCCAGTACTCCATCTCGGGCACGTCCACCAACTTAATCGCGTTACACGACACCGGCGGACCCACATGATCCGCATTAAAATCCCCCGACACCGTCAAACTGATCGGCGCCGTCGCCTCCGTCTGCCCGTATCCCTCGCTGATCATGCAGCCCAACGCAACGCGCATAAAGGTTAACACGTTGCCCGCCAACGGCGCAGAACCAACCACAATCAAACGCAAATCCCCGCCAAAAGCGTCCTGCACCTTCTTAAACACCAACTTATCCCAAATTGTGTTCCTGGCAAAGAAATGGAGAAAAACAAGAAATATTAATTAAAGTAAGATCATTGAGTTGCCTGCATTTGCAAAAACAGAACCCAAACAATAGAACTGGATTCGTATTAAACTTAAAATAAGAAAACTGAGTTCAGATATGACGTTACTAACAGGAACACATTCTCACAAAATGGATTTAGCAGATAAACGATAGCAAGAGATGCTCGATTCAAGAAGCGGTCAAGAACTTTCAACGTGAATGCTGATCAAACAAAAAAAGCGCTCAAAAATTTTTGTTAAAGAAATCAATCAATTTTTATTTCATTGCATACAGAGACACGTTTTAAATCCTAAGATTCTGAAGGCGAATTGTGTCCCTGAGACAAAAAAGACTATAATTTTGGGAACTTGTGCTGTAAAACATTTAACAATTTTGCGATTAATTTTAACAAATTTAAGGCTTTATTGAAACATTTAGTATTAGTTTAATATTCTTATTCTCCTTTTAACCAACAATGAAATTAATATTCAACAGTCCCTTTAAAGGCTTCTGTAAAGCACGTGTGCCATAAAAACGTCTTTGACAGAACAAAATTTATGCATTTTATGCAACAAAAACATAAATTTGGTACCTGTAAAAATACTTTACAAATGCGCCTTATACAAAAGCAACGATACTAACTCAAAACAGTATCGGAAGCAATGTAAAGATGAAAACTTTGTAACTAAATATTTAATTAAATATAGGTTCTCAATAATAAAAATTTAAATTAATGTTAAAAATTCAATTGAAAAACACCAGCTTCTGTGACTTCACTTGATAATTAGTGTCTTTTCCAAGTAAATAATAGTAATTTATACAACTAGATCTATAAGATAAGGCAGTATTAAACACAGGAGTTTTTCTTTAAAGAAGGCCCAAGTGTTTAATATTGCCTTTTCTATCGACCACGTTTTATACCAAATTTTATGCATTTTTTTNCACCAGCTTCTGTGACTTCACTTGATAATTAGTGTCTTTTCCAAGTAAATAATAGTAATTTATACAACTAGATCTATAAGATAAGGCAGTATTAAACACAGGAGTTTTTCTTTAAAGAAGGCCCAAGTGTTTAATATTGCCTTTTCTATCGACCACGTTTTATACCAAATTTTATGCATTTTTTTAATAAATTAACACAACAATCTTAAAAGTTCTTCGAATTTCAGTAAAAATATATTTTTCTCTGTTCCACAATAATGAAATTTCTATACCTACCTTTGTTAGACATAAAATATATCGACCGTAATGTGGGTAAAAATAGAACATTGCATTTTAATAAATTCAAATAAGCCAGTGTAACTGTTTTGCAATTTCGTTTAACTTAAATTTCATTGTTTATGTTTCTATTTCATAACAAAATATTGACTCAAAACAGAATTTTAAATATTAAAACCCATAACTGTAATCTAAAAACCCTTACCTAAATAACAACATATCTCTAATTTAACACTAATGCCCTCCATTTTTTTTATTTATTCTGCCCTCGTGAGCGGTGCCATTTGGTGGGTCGTTGGCACATATATCCTATCCATCTCCTTTAGCTTAAAAATAGGTAGGGAAAACGCTTACGTGAGGAGGAGGCGATGGGCGAAACCCATCACTCCCAGGAAACACGATGGTGCATCAGACCGGTGATCATTCATATGTATTTATATATATGAGTGAGGGCTATAACTCAGTCATAGGTTGTTTGACCCAATTTAACATTACATTACAATACATTACACATTATAACTGTAATCTGAGAGAGTCGGATAATTTTCGTCAATGTTCGACAATATTCATCAACGTTTGTCAATATTTTACAGTTAAACATCCAAAGTAACTTTCATATGATTTTTTAGGATTTCTTTCACGGAGATCACACTTTAATAATAAAGAAAAAGCACTAGGGCTTAAAGAATTTTTTAAAGCACTTGTGCTATAAAAAGAACTTTGACAGAACAAATTTTAGTGCCATAATATGAATTTTATGCAACAAAAACGCACAAATTAAATTTAAAGCATTCCAAATTATATAAAAACCGATGAATGTTTAAGAATTGAAATTAAACTTCCTATGTATATATTTCACTTAATAAATAGTTATTTGTGCTACAAGTGTGTAAAGTCAACTGTTTTTTAACGAGTGAAACATTCGAGCCGAAAGCGAGAATTTCACTCGTTAAACCAATTTAAGGCCAATGCCTATTTTATTGATACATGGAACATTTGTTTGCTTTAATTTATGTAAAATAAATTTCCATTAAAATCAATATGAGGCTATTACTATAATTTACTTACATTCAGGTAAGTCGATTTATCTGTGATATTTACGTAATTTTCCAAAAATCTAACAAAAATAGCCAAATTATATACAGATGGATGTTGAAACGGTAAATATTAAAATTTTAAAACAGGAAACGTTAATTAATTTCAGACATAAACTCCGTCCTATGGCCGAGACCAATATTGTGTGTAGTTTAAGGGCAACATTGGCGACCAAATTTTGACTTTGAAACCAATTTATTGCATAGTTTTTGAGAATTTTTTTTCATTAGTGAAATAAAAATTCAAAATTTTCACTGAGTGTCATAAAGTGAAACATTATGAAACTCAAATGGATATTGAAAAGCGTATGTTTCGATAGGGGAGTCAAAAATTGTATATTTCTTTGAATTTTTTATTGTAGGAAATATCCAAAAAATGTTAGCTAATGTTTGGGTAAACGTAAAATAAATAAGACTTATTTTTTTAAAGAAATAAAAATTTATAGCTGATTTTAAAATAAATACACATAAAAATATGAACTATATATCTAGTAATGTTAAATTCATATTTCTGTTTTTCACTAATCTTTTAATTTAAAAAAATGAATATTGTAGGATCATCTGATATAAAATTGTTAAGTAATATCCATTTATAAGTCAGGCACTACTGTAATATATTATTCCATGTAAAATATTCACACATTACTTCGAAACAATTTGAAAACCAGATTCAGTTACTTTTAGCAACAAATTTTATTGCCAACAGTTATTTGCCAACAATATAAAATCAATAAGTCGTACTTTAGTATACAAAGCGCACAATAATCGCTGATAACTCTGCAGTGCACTTGTTGTGTGTTTCCGTTTTATTTATATCAACTGAATATGCTCTGTTTATAGAAATAATATAAAAGATTTATCAATTACGCGTCGTATAAAACAGTTGATCAACAAGACCATTACTAAAGGCGTTTATGGGTTCGACCATAGTACAATAATTACTTTTAAAAAATAAGTATATAATTTGATAACCTTTAACCCATATATAATTTATAAAGACAAATATTAGAAAATATGAAATGTAGAAATTAAACAAATTCAAAATTATAAAACAAATTCACCGTTTAAATACATAAACCTGGGAAATATCATTTGATTTGCAAATTGGCGACCTTTAGATCGATTACAAAGATCTATTTATAGAAACGGGGAAATACAAACTCTGTAAAAGAAATTTCTATGAGCTCTTTTGAAATAAGAGAACTCAGTGGACATGATAAAAGAGACTTTTTATAGGTCGTCGATATCATATCTTTAAATAAATGTTATATTCATTAAATTCATAGACTTCAATTCCAGAATAAGCATTCAATACTTAAATCATTATTAGTAGGTTGTCGATATTGTTTTAAGTAAAAAAAGGCAATATGAAAATTGTGGCATTAAGAAAATAATTAAAATTAAAATCAATTGAACAAACAAGTTTAAATACATAACATGTTTCATAAAAAAACCAATTAATCGCTTTAATTCAAATATTTAATAGAATAAAAACAATTCTAATTTTTAGTAGAGCAATGAAAATTTGTTCACAAATATTTGATAATTAAAAAACAGTTTTATTACTTTCGATAATTTGTATAGTAATTTGTTTAAAACTAATATTGATTGTTTAAAATATTATTTTTAAAACATTAAAGCATTTTTTTCTAATATAAAATGATATCATGTTTCCGTTTTAGACCAAGTTAACCCTATTTCAAACTGGATTAAATTTTTATCCAAGACTTTCCTTTAATTGGACAATGTTTCTTTACATTATTGTCAACCAAAAAAGTATTTTGGAAATCACAATTTTGATAATTTAACAATGTTTTAATGGGTTTTAGATCCCAAGTTTGAAAATAAAATGTATACTATAGGTCCGGGATTCCCAAACTGTGCGCCGTGAAATGTATGTAGGGGCGCCGCGGGCTGAAAACGATTGGGAACCCCTGCTATAGGTTATTAGTCTGGTATTGTGACTTTTTAAGGAAACGTTGGTTTGAAACCTAAAGTTATTCCAAACCAAATTTGATTGATAAAATATGATCAATAGTTAAGTAATTGACCGTTGAAGAGTGTAATGATGGAGAAATCTTTACTTTTTACAAAAATTATAGTTTTAGATACTATTTATCTACAATAGTGATTATTACTTTATAGAAATAGGAACGGATTTGACTGATAAGAATTCAATGATAATGATGATAATTATCTGAATTATTTCTTAAACTCGAAATTTGAATATATACAAGAAATGCAAATCCTAGACCTATAAAAACGCCAAGGTCGTAATTTTTTTTTGCACTAACACCAATTTGCACTTTGTGTATTATTCTTTTATAATAATCATTAAATGTGTTATTGAGAGTTTTATTAAATAAATAACATGTAGGAATTGTATTGAAACATTTTAATTTATTAAAATTGTTTTTATTTAGTAAAAAATCATCTGATTTGAATCGTTACAAAATCTTTCTGGTTTGGTTAGGGTTAAGAAATTTAACTTAACCTATGTTGATGCTCTTTTCGAAAATACAGTGCATAATGGCACAAAACCAACAAAATTTGTCATTTTATAATAGGCAACTCTGGAAGCAAAAATATACTTGATATTGAGTATTTTAATTTAATTTGTTGTTTTATTCGGAGAGGGAACATTTCAATTGTTGAATATCATTGTAATCATATTTCTCTCCAGGATTTAAAGTTTTTGCCTTTTCGAAGAATAAAGAATCAGTACAAAAACTTCGTTTAAACTAATATCAATAACGCCTCTTCTGCCTTCTGATAAGGACCAAAATATCCAATAAATGTTAAAAATCTAACCTTTCGATATATTACAAAAAAAAAAACATTTGAGGAAATAAGTTTACTTAGGTATATATTTTCTAAAGTAAATTAATGAATGGAATTGAAATATTTTACAAAAACAGCTGTATTTTACTTTTAAATTAAAAAATATTTTAGAATAACAATGAAAATTTTAATCTAAATATTTTTAAAAAATTAAAACAGCTGCATAAAGTTTATCAAGTTAATTGTTTAACAATATTAAATAAAATTCTTAAAACAAACGAATAGAATTTAATATAAAGAAAACTATTCCTCTCCTTTTGGTCTTGGTTAATAAAAAATTACCCTGCATCTCCAATTATAAACCAAATCCATAATTAACTTGCTCAACTCACCTTCGGACGATGCCGTTGTCGAGGTCCTGTTTCTTGGAGTTGAGCGCCATTTCGAAGAGGAACTTTTTGACAGGAGACTTGAAGACCTCGGCGTGGATCTTGTCGTAGACGCGGTTCAGTAGTCGAGGCACGGCGGGCATGATGGTGGGGCGGAGGGCTTGCATGTCGCTGTTGAGCTGCTTGATGTCTCCGGAGAAGAACCCGACTGCACCGCCCATGTAATAGACTGCATTCTCGCAGCAGCGCTCCAGCATGTGGGCGAGGGGCAGGAACGATAGCATGACGTCGTTGACACGTGGCCTGTGGACGCCCAGCTGGAGCAGCACTGCGCAGACGCTGGCCACGACGTTGCGGTGCGTCAACATGACTCCCTTTGGATTTCCCGTCGTTCCCGACGTGTAACACACGGTGCAGAGGTCGTTGGGCTGCGGGGGCTCCTCTGGCACCTCGCAGCCCATGCCCAGCTTCTCAATGTCCGCGAACGAGTACAATTCCACGCCGAAACCGCGCGCCTGTTCTAGAATTTGCTTCGAAAACGGTTTCATCACGATAATTTGGCGTAAAACTTTCGCACACTTGTCTAATAAAACGGCTGCCTTTTCCTCATTTTCCACAACGACGACACTCATCTCGGTCTGGCGGACGATAAACTCACACGAATCAGGGCCCAGTGTATCGTACAGAGGGACCACAATCAGTGAATAACAGTACGCACCTTGTTCAAAGATAATCCACTCGGGGCAATTCTGGGCATAGATTCCAACTAGAGCATTTTTCGCCAGTCCAAACGTCTTTAAACCCGCTCCAAAGTTCTTGGCGCGGTTCAGAGTCTCCCTGAAGCTGATCCACTGATATGGGGACTGCAAATCGGCCCTCCAGCCCAAACACCGGCCATTATTCGACGTTACAATCCCCTTCCGGAATGTCTGATACAGAGTTTGAGCATCCTCGCTGAAATAGCTTAAAAAGTGCTCCTTTTCCGATTCGTTGTAGAACTTGGACACGTGAACGCGTTCAGGGCCATCCAGCACCGGACTCTGGCTGTCCAGGGGCACCAGTGGCTGTTCTGGTGCCGTTCTTGTTGCATAATAATAAGCAGTCGCTGCTGCGACACTGGTGAAGGCGATAGCCCCAGCCGGTCCCCCCACATAGCTCAACAGTCCCCCGCTCTCCTCCATTGCCCCGGCTGTGTGATTGTAGCTCATCCGCTCCGCGAGACAATTCCGAATTTAGGCCAAAAGTCGAGAATCGATAACGGGTTTGAGGTTAGGAACAAAAACTTTTTCTGGACACCACCAAACGACGCAATTCACACCTCAGACCCCTGCAGTGGTACACAGCACCTACGAACTCTGTTCCAAACACAGTAATTGACACGGTAATTACCAGCGGGCCTTAATTTAATTTATTTACTTTTTTGTCATTTGACATTTGGTGTTTGACAGAAATCGGACGATTTACACTCACACTTGCGCAGTAGAGACTTTCAAATTTAACGGCTGATTTTTGGTAATTTTCAGTTTTATTAAATATTTTATAGTAATTTCACTATTATCGTCAATGAAAATGGCTATTTTTAATTTGTTTACACACACTTTACTTATTTTCACTTGTTCTCAGTGTTATTTAAATAGTATTTGGCCCTGATAATAATGGCCCACGAAGTCTATTTTTAACTCAGAAACTTATTTTTATTAAATATGCACAAGTTCAAGACGAAACCACGCTTTTCGATAGTTTTTCCACAAAAAACTACGCTCCCCAAAGCCAAACAACCACTGTCCAATTATATTTCTCCCACTTTTAATTTGAATTTTGAATTATTGATAACGTGGGAATTTTATATCGCTGTGAAAATGACAATTATCGATTATTTTCACAGATAATTGTATATTAAATACACTTGGTGCACCGGAAAAACAATGATTTAAATGATAATAAACTTTAAATCATGCAGACAGCGAAAAAAGCACGCGTCTCGTTTTAATTCACATTCCTAACTGATTTCTGAAGTGTTTATTTTATAAACGCGCAGTGTTTGAAGTTTGTCCGGTGGCTTAAGTCCGGTGATCAAGTCCAGTGCACTAGGTGTCTGGCGCAATTTGACTTAATTTATTGTATTTATTCTAGATAACTCTTATCAATTTAATATAGTCTACTGCTAATGATTTGTGATTAACGAGTAGGCCATGTATATTCGAGATGATAACTGAATAATAAATTTGATTACAGCTTTATGGAGTGTTTAAACCTTTTAAGCAGCTTATTTATGTAGGAATGTGTGGAATGAAGGTTGTTTTTGTTATTAATAAACGTTCCTAGAATAATAACAAAAAAAACCCACAATGTATTTGCAATTCCAATACAACATTATTTGCAAATTATAATTAAAAATGTTTTGCAACAAATCACATGTTGATTTAAAAGGAGTTGGTGAAAATTATTAGAGCAAAGCAAGCTTATAATTAATGTTTTTATTTAAAAAAATAAATCTTTAAATATTAGGGTCATGATAAAGTTCTCATAAACTCGCCCACATAATTTAAGTGCACACACCAAGTCTTATACTGAGCCCCTGTGTCGCTCAACTTGATGACCCTTGACAAAATTTCCTAAAACTCTAAATTTCAAGAAGAGACACTTAAAATTTAAAAACTAAAGAAAAAAAAATTATTTGAAATTCAAATAAACTATCATGGCGCCAATTTAATTAAACCACCCAAAATCAATCTAAGTTACTCTGTGCACATTTTCATGTTCGTTTTTCTCGTACTTAAAAGTGAAATATGATTAGTCTTTTGTTTTAAGACCGTTTTTTTACTGTTTTAAAATTTGACTTTTTACGCCAATGATAATAATATTAGTTCTCTTGAATACGTTTTATAAAAGCTCATCAGAAATTTTTAGCGCACTAGTGCTTTCTTTACTATTAAATGTGAATTATTAATGTAAAGTACAATAACTAGTAATACTACCGAAATAAAAAATAGAAATACTTCCTACTGTAATTTTAAATACTATTATTATTTATATTTGTATAAAAATGTGAATTGGAAGTTTAATATCTGGAAAAGTGGAACATAAGATGTAATTCAATTCTTTGTTTTAATTTGTCCTTTATATTTAAAAAATAAAACACGTTATTAAACAAACTAACTAAACTTCTTCAAAGCACTCGTTAAACTTGTTATTTTAAATAGTACTAGTGCTTAGTTAATCATTCTTGTTATTCCAAAGAAAAAACTTGAAAACAAATTTTAAATCTCTTAATACCAATGAAGGTATTAAAGTTATCAACAAAAATAAAAATTATTACAAATTTTCAAAATTACAAAAATTAATTTCATATTGATAAATCATCTAAATAATTTCTCCGTTTTTATAATATAACCGAATTTCAAACTTTACACTAATTTTATTTCGACATTTATAGATATATAGGTAGGTTTAAGGGGCACACAAAATAATAATATAGTCTAAGCAATGCGTGCAAGTTCAATAACCGTGTTTTGCAAATCCATCACAAAACATTTTGCAATTCACAATCTAGACATGTTTTCCTCAAAGTTTATTTTGAGATAGGAATGAACAAAAAAATAATCAACAAACTAATTCAAATCTAAATTAAAACAGTTTTGACGTCACAATATAAAGAATTTTAAATTCATCAGAGAGACTTTTTGATTACCTATCACTTATAATTTTAGTTCAATTTAAAGGAATATTTATATTGATATTTATTAATTTCTCGTAAATACTTCAAAAAAATAGTAGAGGAAGTATGTACAAAATGGCATGGTGTTTTGTTTTTGGATTATATTTCTTTATGGGTAGCACACAACAACGCCATATTATACAGTAATCATGTTTGGTTATCGATTTATTAAAATTATTATCTAATTGTTGCAAAAAATGAGCAGAAACAAAATTAAACAGCTTTAAACACAAGTCGGCGAAAATCGGATTTTTAAAAGCGTATGGACAAAATGGCATACCTTTAAATTCGATGTAATTATTGGCATAATTTTGCAAACAAAACCCTCTGTTCGTCTAGGAACGTATATTTAAGAACTGTAAACCCAAGGCCATCATTTACCATCCTCTTCCGGGTCTAGATCTCGAAAAATAGATCTTTAGAATATAAACGTCAAAATTTCTCTTCATTATAAGGATAAGTATT
>JXOV01000291.1:375-15980 GCA_001014945.1 Clogmia albipunctata | reverse complement strand
CAAAAATACTATAAATCAATTAAAACAACAAATTGATAATAATGACAAAACAGATTTTAACAGTAGAACCTGGTTTAAAAAGTTTTTTAACAGTTGTCTTAGTTTCGTAGGATATATCTAAACCTTTTGCCATTAATTTTGCTTATCCTTACCGTAGTGTTAAGGCAGAATTTCGCGTAAACAGATTCACTATGCTTTTTTCATATTTTTTGTCCACTCCTTCTATCGAGCCACGTTCTGGTAAATCATCAACATATTAACCACTTTATATCGCTAAATCTATTTCTGTACAGATGCCTTCAACTTTCTCATATGTTCAGCAGCCGCTGATTGCGACATTTTGGGATTTTTCGGGTAGGTACAAAGGAACACAGCCCCGAAGCGCGACGCGTATTTAGCACTCACGGCGCTTAACGTGATTCTCTTTCAAAAGATCAACGAAAACTTAATATTTTTTTTACAATGCATCAAGAACAAAGTTTCCCTCTATTGTCTTGCGAAGGAATTAGAGCGAATCTTTCATAACCTGTCGGTACAGTCGACAGCTTTTACTTGACATATTTGCCCTATACGTTAAAATGTCTGTCGAAGTTGTATTTTTTTTGCAAGCGAATGCTATTTTAAAAATAAAAAGAGATTATGTATTAAAGTCGCTGTGGTTCTTTGAAGTTTGAAATCATTTGCATTTTCTTAGTAGAAAGTGGCATAACTTTTGTAAAATTAGGATAATATATAAACCAGATAATTTTCAATCAGTCAAATTATCCATTTCATCTTGTTGGCATGTCGAACATGGTAAAATTGAAAGTATTGCGAAACCTTTAAATTAATTTACTCGCTCTCCATTATTCAATTAATAATAACGGCTCACCCGGTACAAGGGACACTGAAATTTTCGTTATCCTTTTATTCGGCTCAAATAAATAATTTTCAATTTAAATTTTGTAAAAATTGAGAATTATATCGTAAAACATTTTGGTGGCCACTGGACATAAGAACTGAATTTGGCTTGGATTGTCATTAAGGTAGAGTATAGTTGGGTGAAATAAATGGTGAATATGTTTGCTTGGGCCGGCTGTGAGGAGAAATGGATCCGTTTTTATGGCGTGAAAGATGTTTAGACTCAAACTATGTTGTAAAGGGTATAAAAGGATAGTTTAGAGAGGAGGACAAGAGCAGGGTTTGCGTTTCATACTTTCCCCTAATTACAAGGAGTGGAAGGAGGATGTTCAGGATGAATTGCTGATGTTACCGGTAGGACTTAAGACGATCAGAATATGATACCAATTAAGGGTTTTGAACAACAGTTGTGTAGCTCCGGGAGCGCGGTCCCTAGAACATTTGTCTCCGAGTGCATTGCCCTACAGGACTTCAGAAGAAAATCATACAATTTTTCTTACGACTACTTCACCGACTTTGAAAGCCAGAGAATTTGCTTTGTTAATGGGATCTCTGTATTGATGAAGTAAAATAATTTCTTTTACTCAATGTTTTATTTTCTACTTTTTGAATCGGTTTCTTTCAACGAAGCTGCCTGATCGACCTTATAGATTTGTTCGAAAGAGATCATTTTATGAAGTCATCAACTTTATTTTCTTAACACTTCATTAAAACTCAACAGACTTATATGAAAATGAATAATAAATTTAAATTTGAATATTAAAATGCCAAAAAGATGGTGGACATTTCTATGAATAGAGAAATTAAGGTAAATGTGAAAACCCGATCATTAATAAGTCATCATTACCAATTACTAGTAATGATATCGAATGAATTGCAAGTTTTATCTAATCATTTATAAGCTCTTTGATCAGATTGTGAACAACAGGAGCGATATGAAATACTTCTTAGCTATTGCCTGCTTTGTTGTAGCGGCTTTGGCTCAGCCTAATCCGGAGTGCTCCAGGGAGAATCGTCCTAAAGTTGTAAGTTGGAGATTAGTAAAGATCACTTACATTGTATCTTAAATAAATTGAATTTTAAAGACACCATCGGAATGCTGCAAAGGAGCCGTGTTGGGTAACAAAGATGACTTTGACAAGTGCCGGAAACTGTACCCCAGGTCAAACAGTACTGAGATGGGTGACAGGTTCAAACAGGGAGGTCTTTTATTTGAGTGTTTCATGAACCAGACTGGAATCCTGAAGAACGGAAAGATTGATGCTGCTGCCGCTTTGACTCAGATTATGAAGAGCGCGGATTCTTCCCTAAGGACCGTTATCAAATCAGCTGTTGACACCTGTGTGAAGGAAGGTAAGAATGGGAAAAATATTCAAACAACAAAATATTGTTTAATAATCCTTTCTACCATAACTGTGGTTAATTGAAAAATTTTTAATTGTATTTCAAAAACTTTATTAAACCACATATAAATTTACTTTTATTTAGATGGAAAAGGTGGACCAGGCGGACCTAATGGACAAACTGTCGGTCCGATTGCAGGAAAACTAATCAGTGCCATTCAAGGAATTAAGCAAGGATTAAAACCAGAAGGTGGACCATCAGGCGGATTTAAAGCCATGGGTTTCATTGGATGTGTTGACATGAAGGTATACGAAAGTTGTCCAGCTGTTAAGAAGGTTACTAGTGACGAATGCACTCAATTGGCTAATTTCTTCGAAAAATGCAAACCGGAGAAAAAGGATTAAATTCAAAATGAAAGATTTGCATGTTTCGGTTATCAGTTTGTTTAAATAAAAATTGATTTGCAACTAATTAATTTGTGAATTATTAAACTTAACCCTTTATTTTTTAGTTTCAACTACAAAAAATCTAAAATTTGTAGAGTTCCGATTAATTAATCATTTATTTAAAAAGAACTTTATGCATTTTTGTTGCATAATATTGTTATTATGACAGTAAAGTTTGCTCTGTCAAAGACGTTTTATAAAACAATTGCTTTAAAGAATTCTTTAAAGCACTAATGCTTTTTCTTTATACTTAATGTGTGACCTCCGAGAAAGAAATCCAAAAAATTTATATGGAAGTCAGTTTCGTTGTTTCACTTTAACTAAATTTGTGGATAATTTAACTTCACAACATAACGGATTATTTCAATTTAAATGTTACGTTTTAACTGAAATGCACATACGGAGTTTCGCTTTCAATTGGAAGAGTAAGTTGATATTTCCAATGTTCAAGAGAAACATGATATAACTTTCTATATCGTCCCGTGGAATTAGAAAACAAGAAAAACGTAAGGAAAATAACTAAATTTTAAATTTGATTAAAAAAACCCAAAAGTTTTTAAATTTGTTCTTAGTGATTTTGGATATATAAATTGTGGAGTTCCACAAGATTCTGTCCTGGGTCCATTGTTTTTCAACTTATATATAAACTTCATCTTCAATATTAATTTGAACTCCAAATTAATAGGTTATGCTGATGATTTGACTTTAATTTGCTCATCCAGTGATAACAGTTGTTTACAGGCAGATTTAAATAAGCTATGTGTACATTTTAGTAAGATTGGTTTGACTGTAAGCACTAAAACTAAATTTATGTTTATGTCAATGCAGTCACATGAATACAAAAACGAATTTTAAGAGTAATAAACAAAATGCCAGCACGGAGTCCCTCCTTGCCACTATTTAAACAATCAAGTTTGCTTACTTGTAGACAGACCTTTGTTTTCCGTTGTCTTCGACTCCTTATACGGAAGGTTTTTCTGATTGGGGCTCTAGACCACCGCAAATTTTTGAGGGTGCCTGTTCACCGAACAGAACGCAGAAAGAAAACTTTTAATGTTATAAGTAGAGTATTGTTTAACAATTTATCAGATGAGCTCAGATCTGAGATATCTCTTTCAAAGTGGAAGGACTGGATTATGAATAAAACGAATATTGAATCTGTTCTCATACCTAGATATGATGTTTCGTAGTTCTAAAATGTGTATATTGTATATAATTTTTCCCCCTGTTAATTTTAGGCTTAATTTAATTGTTTCCTTATTCTTGTAATTACTATTCTATTATTTTTACTTATATTATTGTTATTTATTTAATTAATTCCTTAGTTTATGATTATTATCATTATTTTTTTTCTTTTTAAATTGTAACTCAATTCAACCGACACTGTCTTGGACAAAGGTTGTCTTAATTTGTGTCTTTTAGTTTATTATAATTAATTATATTGTATGTATAAATAAATAATGCATAAATATGCATAAATAAAAAAAAATAAAAAAAAAAATAAATAAATAAAAAATTTTTGGTGTTTATTAATTTAAAAATGCATAAAATTTTGGAGAAGACACGGCCCTTCTTTAAACACTAGTGTTTAATAATGTCTATCTTATCGACCTAATTGAATAAAAAACTTTTATAAAATTCTGTTGAAAAATGTTTACATTTTAGTTGCCAATGCTTCCTCTAGAAATTGTTTTTTAATCGTATAGTGTTGAATAAAGTATAATTCAATACCTGCAGACGATTACAAAAGACATTTTTGAAATGTTACATTTCGTTTTTATTTGCAAGATTAATTATATGAGTAAGGAATAATAAGGATAATATATTTGCCAGAGTCAGAAGCCATTAATGTTTGAAATTACAAATCGCAGACCTCAAAGAAGTCAAACATCTTCTTGCAATCGTCGGAATCCTTTTTAAGCTGCGGTGGGCAATGCTGCAAAAATAAGATGAATTAAAAATAAGTAAATTCTATAATAAAACAATTAGGGGTGACTTACGTTAAGGAACGTTTTGATTTTGCACATAAACTTTAAAGCGTATTTCGGATGACAGTGGGGATCATCGGGTTTTAGTGGGGGTAGGTTGTTTCCCTCTTCCAGTAACGCTTTCTTTGCCTCATATGCATTGGTGCATTCGGTCTTCATAATTTCGGGCACTCCAGCCCATTCTGGCATTTTAGCGACGAGTTCGGCTCCCATTTGTTCCAGCTTCTCAGGACTTAGATCGCGAGTTCCAGTGGCATTCAAAATACATTCGGAAACGCACTGAAACCAGGTATATGTTTGATTATTTAAGTATACAATACCATGTGCTCTTGTCCAGGTATTTTTTTTTGTTGAATTTAATTACAGCAATATGTGCAGATGCGTTCTTTTGGTAAAGATCTTCACAAATTGCTCTTGAAATAGATGTTATGTTCAAATGAATAATTTTGATGTTAGATCCCAGTAGGCCTTTTTTACCTGGACTTTGCAAATAGAATTGCGTAGAATTTTGATCAAATAAATAAAATTTACTGTTTCTTTTTGGCACTTGACAACTAATGATGAATTAGGAATGGATTTTTCTTGTTCTGAATTTAGTTTTACTTGTTAAATTGGATAAAAACACACACAAATATTAACGAGCAAATGCAAGCAGACATCGCGCGTACTCAGAGCCTAAATTAATTTAAATTTGCACTTATTTTTTCCTCGCTTCAATTTCTTTCAAAAATTGAAAAATAGCAAATAGAAACTCAGTTTCAAAGGATAATTCGCGTCATCAGCTACGCCTCTTAGCGGAAAACCTAACCTTTTGAATTGCATGAATGGGAAATAACTATTTTTGCACTACAGGAATAAAATAATTCATAGTCGTAAAATTGATTTGATGTCATAATTGACAAAGAATTTCTTCACACGTCAGAGAAAAACAAAGTCATGAACTTAGCGCAAATTAGTCTCAATGTCAAAATTCAGAAGCCATTTTCTTCCCTGAACTGAAAATTTTATTGATCTAGGACTAGGTCTTATGTTACTTATGTAACCGTTATAACGGCACATTTTTTTAAAATTAGTTTGTGTAATTCCGTAGCGAAAAGTAGCCTCCTTTTAACGCAAATTGGTTCTGTAACGATTTTCTTTTCATCACGGAGTGCGGTAATATTTTAAAATTTTCACGCAAATTTGTCACCAATTTAATGAATATATTGAACATATTGTTGGCATAACCCAATTTCTAAAAATTTATTATTTTAATAGTATATTAAATATTTAAATTTAAAATTACAGTCGATCAAGTTTATTAGAGTGAGTTTGGAATACTTCTATCTCTCTCCAATCAATTCAGATTTATTTAAGTGGTGTTTCTCCCTCTCATTTAATTAAACTGTGTCTTACTTGTTCCACAATTTGAAAAAAAAAACGCTGTTAACGTTTTGATTAGTAATTATCGATTAACTGGTATATTTTTTTTAGAATTACACAAAATAGCGTTTAATACATATGTGAAATAGGTTATTACAGCACTCATGTGCCTATTTATACTCATTGCGCTCGTCAAAGTACATGGTAAATTTGTGCTGTAATGACCTTTATTTCACCACTTGTATCGAAATATAATATTTTCGTGTTTTTGATGAGAAATTGCAAAAAGTTTATGTCAGACTCAGTGTACAATCCCTTTTAAATTCGGAAACGATAAAAAAATCGCCTTGTGGCTCGTATTTCATTTTTGTTTCCTCGTTAAGCGAAGTTTATTTTACAACCTTGTAAAAAAATAACTATTATTTTACCGTTCCTCGTATTGGTCCTACTCCAGAATAATCCATCATCACTCTCTTAGTGTGTTCCCCAAACTTGGCAATGCAATCATTGACTATTTCTTCTTTGCCTGGAGGCTTTGGGAAAGAACAGCATTCATCTGGACGAATCAGCACTGGAGGCTTTCCACAGTACTCAGCCACTGAACACTGCAACGATTACAAATTGATTCACACTATTTTATTTAAAATATAATAAACTAATTACTTGAATTGAAATGATGAACAGAGCACAGATTACAATAAAAGACTTCATCTTGCTATCAGAGATGAAACTGATTTTGTCCACTGAAGACCCTGCTTTTATATGCGATATTTCATTGCCAAAATTTGGAAAATTATAGGGTCTTTAATTGCTATAAATTTGTATTTATGGTTACAGTTTATGATCTCTAAATATTATTAAACGCTTTTCAAAGTCCATTTTGTTATACGAGGGCTGTCCCACAATAAATTGGCCTTCGAACCGAATGGCGATGATATCTCTAGTTAAACATTTATTCGTTTATAATTTTATCTTCTATCTAACTTGTCAAGTAGATTCGTTTTTATTGTGTATCAAAGTGGACTTTAAGGTAATATTTTGAAGAATTGAGAAGGAGCCTTACTGTTTAGTAATTTTAAAAGGAAATACTACCTATAAGGACTCCTGTCATAGATCGTAATAACAAAAAATTGGTTTAACAAATATTACTATATTTATACGTCGGTTTTGTTTAGTAATGTCTAAGTGGTCTGAATACGGGTCTTATGGAGTATAAAATGGAAAAACTCAGGAATTGGTATTGGTAGAATCCAAATTCAGAGTGATCCAGATAGCTGAGATACTAAACAAGAACTGGCGCATTGTGCAAAGCACTCGGAAATATGTGTCTAAGCAGAGAAATACTGCCCAATCGCCTCCAAAACCCAATATATATTACATAAATTAAGCTAAAAGGATAACAGGACTATAATACTTTGAAGTTTTGGGCAAATTCGATTCCGTATTTAGTAATGAATTGACTTCATTTGATGGAGACAAAATTGGAAAAATAAATCAAGTTATACGACACAATGCTGTTTCATCTTCTATATTCTCTAGATCAGGGGTCTTCAAACTTTTTCAACCCACGTCGCCCTTACATAAGCAAAATTTTGTTACGGTGCCCCTATATGCTAAATCAAGTAGATGATATAAAAAATACAACTTATGTTAGGTAGATAAGAACAAACAGTAACTTATATAATATAAAACTGAGTTTCTTTATTTAAAAAGATTTCTTGTACATACAGCAAGGCCGTGTGTTCAGCTCTCATGCAAGTTGGTAGTTGAGATCCTCAGTTATGACTGGAATTCTTCTAATACGGGTTAGATGACGAGGAGACTCACGTCGCCCCTGCATACTTTCCATGGCTCCCCAGAGCGTCGCGACACACAGTTTGTGAACCACTGCTCTAGACATGAGAAAGTACAACTATTTTCAATATTTAAACTTGAACAAATCACCCAATGTGCTCAATTGTTTTTCCAATTATCTTCGGACATAAGCGGAGTTGGGAGGATAAAGGGGTCAATGCGTGCCACGCATTGACGTGGGATTACATAAACATGTGTTAAAAAAAACTAGTATACAGAGTCCAAGCATCGGCATATTAAGTAAATTGAACTAAAAGGTAAATATAATCGAAAATATAACATAACTTTTTAAAAAACTTGAGATTTTCTATATTAGGCCTATTATTTTTGGAACAGCCCTAGTGAATTTGATATTTTTAAAAAAGAATAGTTTTTATTGGATTTATTTGTGCGATACATTTTTGGAGTTTAAACCTAGAACTTTTATTGTTCTAAATGAAAAGAACCATAAAAAATTAATCCAAGATTTGAGTTTGGACTTTCTTATTTTTTTAATATAAATAATTAGAAGTTTTGAAAGAGACAAGTTTTTTAATAGCCATAATTAACAAATCAATAGTTTTAAATTACAATTATGTTAAAACTCAAATTTAAAGAAGGTTCACTAGAAAATCTGACAACTGCCATTATTTTATTGGGGAGACATTTTCCGGATTCTGTTTTGATTATAAAGGATAAAATTTCAATTTGGAAATCAAATGATCTTTTAAGACGACATTTTGTTGTAAACAAACTTGCACAAATTGTCAATTCTGGGAATGAAACAAGTTGGTTAGTAAGATTCATTTTGAATTGGACTAAGAAATTTGTATGAAATTTCGAGTCACAAACACATTTAAATGAAATTTGGCCTTGTTTCTTCTTCATGGTTTAGTCCAACTACATAGTATTTCAAATGTATCAAGAATCTCGTAAGTTTTGGTCGCACTCGTTTCATTTGGGTACATAGTCTCGTTTGTTAGCTGCGAAGCGCAATAGCCTTAACAAATCCAATTAAAGAAAATATTATCAAAGGTACGAGTAATTTAAAAACAAAGAATGGCGTCGCAACAGGTGTTCTTTGCATATACCAAGGTTAGTTTACAAAGAGGTCGCGCAGATTTTCTTTTGAGAGGGTCCGTGTGTGTTAATTTTGTGGACTATATTCTTAACTTTAAGAAATTTACACCATTTTTCAAAGGAAAAACTAAAAAACCAATCTTTACGATTGTTTCCGCATTTCGTCTCTAATCAACTTTCATTAACCATTTTAACACACAATAATATTATTGTAGATCTTCCTCTGTGGTCTAGCGGTTAGCACCCTAAACTACCTCCTTGAGGTCGGATATTTTTCTATCGCGAAAAAGTTTCCTTTTGTGTATATTAATAATATTTCGAAATAATTTTCATAGCGAATTATAAGTAATGGCGCAAAATATTAATAAAAATGGAAGGATTAACTGGCTTCCTTCACAGCTAGTTGTCTAGGTGCTATTAATTGAATACAAACTCACAGAAACCATTAAGGAACTTCAATTTTGTTACAATACTTTAGAGTTGATCGCTGACACACAGCTCCCGGTGTCCACCCGTCAGTCGCTTTAGGCGCCCGCTACATATGCCATTCAGAAGGGCTGCTATCTCCGGATTAGTACTGGTTCCAATTTTTGAGTAGTATAACTCACGACGACTAAAGGCTAGGTCGTGGATCGTGTTTAATTTAAGGTCCCTCAGGAGCTGGTGAGTTCTAATGAAACAAGGTGCTCCAGCCAGTGTTCTAATAATTTTTGAGTGGTCAACAAGGGATTTGAAGCAGGTAGACCATAGCTCCATAGAGTACGTCCAAATTGATATGGTACAGTAAAAGACGTGCTTCGAGTGGTATTTTAATCCAGTTGTCTGTGGTCCAGGTAAGGCTGCCAAAAACCAGTCGACTGCGCTTGATCTTGGCATCCTTAATGTAACCCTCTCCCGTCAATGTAAATAGACCTTTCTCCTCAATCCCAGCCCTTGTAATGTCCAAAAAAATGTCACGATACGGGTAATCCCAATTACAAATAAAAAAAAAACAGAAACCAAATAGTCAGTAAAAGTCTAACACCCAATGATTGAGGTTGAGACTTCTCCAATTATTTTTATTTTAATATTATTGTAGATACTTGTTATACGTANGATACTTATTACACGTACGTTATTATTTAAAAGTCTTTTTTCACTCAATTTACAGTAATTTTCTCCAATTCCACAAACCTGAACAAAGTTTGACATTTCACAGATGACGTCATCAACGAAATTTCTAGCCATATTTGCTTAGTCATTGTTGTTGTAAACAAATAATGGGCATGACTTCTTCTGTGTTGAGCGACTTTGGCTTACACGAGTATTTGAATGCTCTTTCATTAATGTTTAGTGAATATTGTTACATTGTGTTTTACCCAATATTAACAATAAAAACCGTTGATAATGCAATCCATTACATTTTTTACATTATTTTTATTTATTTGTATAAAAATGATTCTAAAAATTTAATTTTACTATTAAAATGCCAAAATGTTGGNAAGAGTATTTGAATGCTCTTTGATTAATGTTAAGTGAATATTGTTACATTGTGGTTTACCCAGTGTTAACAATAAAAACCGGTGATAATGCAATCCATTACATTTTTTACATTATTATCATTTAATTGTATAAAAATGATTTGTTAAATTCAATTTTACTATTAAAATGTCAAAAATGTTGATTTATTACTAGAGAAATTAAGGTAAATGTGAAAAAATGACCATTAATGAGTAAGTACCTCTGAAAAAACAATCACCGTAATGACATCAAATGATATTTAAAATTTTAACTTAATCATTTAAAAGCTTGATGAGATCCCGACTCTAAATCACTTCACCTGCTTGATTACAAGAGTTCGAATAACAAGAGTAAAATGAAGTATTTCATAATTATTTCCTGCTTTGTGGCAATGTCGTTGGCTCAGATTCGCAACAATCCAGAGTGCTCCTGGATGAATCGTCCTAAAGTTGTAAGTTGGAAATTGAAAGAGATCTTCAAATTTTAACCCTGAACTGATGATTTTTGAAGTTAACATCGGATTGCTGTAAAGGGCTGGTGTTAATTAAAGTTGACAGAGCTATGTGCGAGGACTTGTACCCCATTACAAACAGCACTGAACGTGGTGCCAAATTTGAGCGGGAATTTCTAATATCGCAGTGTTACATNTAACCCTAAACTGATGATTTTTGAAGTTAACATCGGATTGCTGTAAAGGGCTGGTGTTAATCAAAGTTAACAGAGCCATGTGTGAGGAATTGTACCCTTTTACAAACAGTACTGAACGTAGTGCCAAATTTGAGCGGGAATTTCTAATATTGCAGTGTTACATAAACCAGACTGTAATTCGGAAAGATGGCAAAATTGACGCTGAAGTTGCACTCGCTCTGTTCGCGAAGAATGCGGATTCGTCTCTACGAACCGTCATTGAAACCGCCGTTGACACATGCATGACGGAAGGTAATTATTATGAAATAAATCTGGATACTTTATGTATAAGAAGCAATCCGTTAAAAGTTCTTTTCGACGGTGTTTTTATATGTTCAAAGAAATAACATTCGTAGTACTATACAATTGCTCACATAATCTCGTAAACTATAAGTGACACATAGAACTTGTGGAATAATGCCACGTTTCTCTTTTATAACGTCTTTTAGCTTCTGGATCAGGGTAGCGTAGTTTATCTCGTTGACAGTAGTTCCTTTTTCTTTAAAATTTATAAACAGGATTCTTTGGTAATCCCAAAAGATCGAAGCCAAAATCTTTTTCCGCGATTGTTTGACCTCTTTTTATATTAATTTAAAGTTTCTTCCTTTAGCATAAAAAAAAATCGATGGCTGCTGGTGTTTGATTTGGTCCTTTTTGAAATTCTTGTCAAAGTGCTCTATTCAAATGATCCTCAGTTGTCATTTTTTCTCTCATACTGTTACCAGGTAAAACAGTCTTAACCTTCCTGTGAAGTCCATATGACCCTAGATCTTAGGAGATTATACGAGCAATTGAATGCTACTACGTAACATAAAACTTAATTTTGAACAAATTAAGACGTCCTCAAGAATTCAGTGCGGGTGTTTTACAAACCGACGAATTAAGAACGAGTCATTTTCTTTTAATATAATATGATTTTTATATGAAAATTTTTATGAAAAAAAATTGACATTGCAAACATCCATGATTATTATATAGGTGACATATCTTCCGGATCTCGTGTGCACAGTATTTCAAGACAAAAGTTCAATTTAAATTTCAACTTTGAATTCATTTGAAGTTTACAAATGCCTGTCGAATTCAAATTTTTATGTGGAGCTTATTATTTTTAAAACCTGCCTCTAGTTGGCGAACTACTGCTGTACTCTAGTCATTTCGGCATTGAAGTTAATAAAAAATAACAACATAATTGATATATGGAACAATTATTATCCAAAATTTAGCAAAAATCAACATTTCCTTTAGTACTGAAATGACTTGGAACTAGCAGTTCGATTCCAAAACTACGTATGGATGGCATAAAGGGAATTTAATAATTGTTATATAGTATGGCTTGGCTTAAATATATCTATCTATCTATCTATCTATCTATCTATCTATCTATCTATCTATCTATCTATCTATCTATCTATCTATCTATCTATCTATCTATCTATCTATCTATCTATCTATCTATCTATCTATCTATCTATCTATCTATCTATCTATCTATCTATCTATCTATCTATCTATCTATCTATCTATCTATCTATCTATCTATCTATCTATCTATCTATCTATCTATCTATCTATCTATCTATCTATCTATCTATCTATCTATCTATCTATCTATCTATCTATCTATCTATCTATCTATCTATCTATCTATCTATCTATCTATCTATCTATCTATCTATCTATCTATCTATCTATCTATCTATCTATCTATCTATCTATCTATCTATCTATCTATCTATCTATCTATCTATCTATCTATCTATCTATCTATCTATCTATCTATCTATCTATCTATCTATCTATCTATCTATCTATCTATCTATCTATCTATCTATCTATCTATCTATCGCGCAAAATATAAATAAAAATGATAGGACTGGATTATAATTGACTACTAATGCACTAATCTATCTATCTATCTATCTATCTATCTATCTATCTATCTATCTATCTATCTATCTATCTATCTATCTATCTATCTATCTATCTATCTATCTATCTATCTATCTATCTATCTATCTATCTATCTATCTATCTATCTATCTATCTATCTATCTATCTATCTATCTATCTATCTATCTATCTATCTATCTATCTATCTATCTATCTATCTATCTATCTATCTATNATCTTAATCCTGAAACTTAACAATAATTGCAACAAAGTATAGTTACCGTAATTGATTTGAAAAGAGAGCGGTACGTAATTTTTAATATTCCTCTCCAGCCATAATCCTCTCTATTTTGAAACATTACTAATTTCCCTGTAATTATTATTCATTCAAAATTCTCACATTTACTGCACAAAAATCTTAAATCATTAATAAAGAATAAACTATTTGGAAGTAATGAAAACAGTCGTAGAATAATATTCTAGCACTAAGAATACTTTGAAGAACAAACGTTAAAACAAAATCTTTTGCTTTATTTAGATGGAAGAGACGAACGTAGTAGTAAAGGATTGAAAGACATTAAATTCCAAAAATGCGTTGAATGGAACGTATACGAAGGATGTCCAACTGATAATAAAATCAACAGTGAGGAATGCACTCAATTGACTACTTTCTTGGAAAAGTGTAAGCCGGAGAAATAAGATTAAATTATGGTGCACGAATCACCTTACAGTAACATAGAACATCCTATACTATTTTATAATTTCTTTTATTATAACTAACACTAGTTCTAAGCAGTGACCATTAACATTAGCAGGGTTGTAATAGGGACGTCGAACAGGACGCACCGCAATAAAGATCCAATGAGCTTCTCTTAAACAAACTCTTTTAATTCATTGGACTGTGATAGCAAGTGAGTACCAGGACAAAATGTCTCAGCAAGGACAATATAAAACAAATTGACAAGTTTCGAATCAGACAATAACTTGTAACATTTAATAAATTTGTTTCAATAAGTAGTTTACGCAACTGTAGGTAATGAATCACTTTTCGAACAAATAGAATTGACGATAATAGTTGTTCTACATCGACGTTGGGTAGGTACAGAAGCCACTAATTTTAATTTTGTGTAATTTAGTTAGGACTTATATATACTTCGAAGCCGAATTGCGTTAAAATAAAGGTAGGCATTATTTCAACACAAAACTTCCAAATGTTTTACAACAAAACTAAACGAATGTTGACGGATATTAACGAATAAATTTGAATATTGAATGCGTGGGCGAAACGAAGTGTGTATGGGTGATAATTTTGAAGAAAATGACCTTTGTGTAATTCCGTATAGAAAAGTAACCTCTTTTTAATGGAAATTGGTTTGAAATTTAATGAAATTACATATTGTTTTCAAACCATTTCGTTGTGAATATTCCCATCTCACTCTAATAAACACATTGTGTCTTACTTGTTAAAAAACTTGATAAAAACCGCTGCGAATGGTTTTTATTAGTAATTATCGATTAATTGGTACTTTTCAGAATTGCACAAAATAGCGTTCAATACACATGTGAAATATGTTATTACAGCACTCATTTACCTATTTCAACACTTGTATCGAAATATAATATTTTTCTCGAAAGTTTCTGGGTCGTTGAATAATGTGTTTTATTTTTCATTATCGTTATGATGTTACATACAATATTCAAATTTAATAATATATGTCAACATTTGTCTGGTTTTGTGGTCAAACATTTGGAAGTTTTGTGTTGAAACAACGATTTCCTCAAATAAACACATTTCTTCTTGTAACTTATAATTAATACGTTAGTAATTAACAATAATGTGTAGTTTATATGCGTATATTAAATTCAAAATTATAAGGTTGTCAAATATCCTCCTTCCATTTTGAATTTCGTGGCTATGTACAAAGCGCTACAGAAGTATCTGGCAATACTATACAAAATGTGAAAGGTCTTCACATAACCTACAAAACGACGCTATGCATGATTAGTTTGGATATTGCGGTTAACAGTTATAGACGTGTAAACAATGAGGTCACTAATTCCGAAATTTGATCTATTTTACAGTTTTCTTTCGTTAAAGGCTAGAAAAACGTTCCGTGAGATTAATGGTGTTTTGGGGGATGGTATTCTATCACTTCGAACCGAGGAGGAATGGTTTCGACAATTCAGAGCCAGTGAAAACGACACCATGTATAAGCCAGCCGGCGGAAGACCTGTGACGACGAATACCGATCAAATCATGGAAAACATCGAGTTTGACCGGCATGTGGCATCTCGTGACATCGCCCAGAAGATGAAAGTTAGTCACCAAACAATTTTAAACCCTGCAGAAGGCTAGATACAAAAAAGCTTGATGTTTGGGTGCCGCATGATTTGACGCAAAAAAACCTGATGGACCGAATTAACGCCTAAGATATGCTGCTGAAACGGAACGAACTCGACCCATTTTTGAATATTTTGATATGTTATATGGCACTGGCGTATCTAAGGGGGGGGTGGGGGGTGCGGGCCGCCCCGGGCGGCACGATTCTAGGGGCGGCATATTTGGACCTAACAG
>JXOV01000290.1:0-79167 GCA_001014945.1 Clogmia albipunctata | reverse complement strand
TGTGACGAATAAATTTTCTTTTTATAATTTTCGTTAGTTAATAACCAATACCAAACACCTTTAATTTTTAAAAATATGTATGAAATATAATACAAATCAGATCTGTTCTATTTATCAAATATTATTTCGTTAAAAATATTTCCCTCTACATTCCAGTAAGGAACAGGGTAGTCTCAACCTCAACCAACGGGTGCTAGACTTTCCATGACTGTTTATTTTCAGTGTATTAGTAGTCAATCAATAGCACCTAGACCAGTTGAAAAAGGATCCAGTCAATCCTACCCGTCTAGAGATCGAACCCACGGCCTCCGTGGAGGCAGACGAGAGTGTTACCACTTCGGCTATGGGGCGGACCATTATTTATTATTATTTCTTTACTAGTTAATATTTTACAGATTTCCAGCAATTATAAAAATATATTTAAAAAATGACATGATTAATTTTTATTTAAGATTATTCTTTAAAAAATCTGTTGTTTTCATATAATTTCGTTAAAAAACATTTGTGACTTTAACATTAAGCGTAATAATTAAATGTTGTTTACAAATATCAAATTGATGTTAATCAGCCTTTAAATTAATTTAAATTGAATATTTTTTGCCAAACCTACCTTCTTGTTTATTTTACCTAAAAGCGTATATTTTTCTGCACAACAAAAAACCATTAATCACATTATTATTGTAAACACAACGTATTTTTACCACCGTCAATGTCACCTTCTTCCGATTCTCAGGCGAGACCAATCTTGTTTCTCCGGAAATACCCACGAGAGCAAAAAAGTGAATAAAATTGCGCCAAACTGTTTATTACATCAATGAAAAGAAATATTACCACCACAAAGACATTTTAATGACGATCTTCATCCCCTATTTTTCTATTTTCAATTTCAGTTTTCAGTTCGCCTTTCGGTGACAGCAAAAAGGAAGCGAAATGCGGTGGCAGCGCCAAAAAGGAAAAGGAGAAAGACAAAGAAATTAAGGAAAAGGACAAGGATAACAAAAGTGTGACCTCAGGATCAGAGATGGAGTCGGTTAAGAGCTCCAAATACCGGTTATTTAGAACGGTAAGTTCAAAGTTTTTTTTATAAAAAATAATTAATTTTTATTGAAAAATATTAATTTGAAGTACAAACTTAAATTAAAAATTGTCGTTTTAATTATAAGTTTCACTTTAAAAATGTTGATTTCAATTTAAAAAATATGAATTTTATTTAAAATTAAAAATTGCTTATATCCTTTCAGCCCTCTCTTCCTCGACGGTTAAAATTCCGCTCCACCCATGAATCAACCCCAAAACCCAAATCAGAACCGTTTCCTTTCCCTGTCCCGGCTGCTGTGAGGCAAAAGGAACAACTGGATGCAGCTCAAATTGAGATAAGCAATAAGAACGAAACGATCACCGAATACCAAAATTTGATTGACGAGCTGAAGAATGAAAACCATCGATTGGAGGCGGTGACAAACGAGATCAGGTCTCAAAAGCGGAAGATGAGAGAGGACCTCGACGAGATGGAAAAGGAAATGAACTGTCTTAAGAAGAGCAACGATCTTTTGCAAAGTATCGCTCAGGGATCATTGGATAAAATTGTAGAACTGGAAAAAGAGAGATCAATGATGGTTGAAGACTTTAACAAAACTTTGGATGAGGTGAATCAATTAAATGAATCTTTAAAAGGCGAAAACAAATCCCTTTCAGATGAGTTGAAATTTGTGAAACAGGATGTTGAATCCTACAATGTATCTCTTAAAGAGTGTGAAGTCAAAATGGGAATGGTTCTAGACGAAAACTACAGACTCAAGTCAGAGATTCGTGACATTAAAAATCAGGCCGAAAATGATATGTTCAACTTTGTCCAGGAGAATCAAATGCTTGGACAGAAGGTGGAATTCATTGAAAAGGAGCTTAATAACTGTATGTCTGAGCTGAAGAAGAAACAGGACCTGTTAAGCGAAATGGAGGATGAATTTTGTGAAAAACAATTAGAAATAGATTACATTCGGGATGAATTAAGGGAAGAGTATACCAACCAAATAGAGAATCTGGAAAAGGTGATTGCAGATAGTCAAAGGCAAATTGAATCCCTAAAGAGTCACAGAACAGAAGACTTTGTCACTAAAGATAGTTCGAATTTAGTGGAATATTATGAGGATGAAATGAAGAAACTGCGTTGTGATCAAGAGAAGGAAGTAGACCGATTGAACCAGGTTAACGAGGAGAAGGTAAGGATATCTGAGATTCAATACGAGGAGAAAATCAAGATGATGGAGATGACCTGGGCCCAGGAAAAACAACAATGGAACTCTGAGATGCAGCAATGCCAAAAGATTGCTGAATCAGAAATAATGCAAAGTGAATTCGAGAAACGGGACTTAAAGGCCATCCTAGACTCTGCCAATGAACTAATGCGAGAAAAGGATGAGAAGATCGACCAACTGGAAGCTGCTCTTAAAACGGAAGAAACGACTTATGTAAAGATTAGAGAAGACATTGAAACTGAAATAGCTGAATTGAAGAAAATTAACAATGCTTTAATGACTGAGAAACATAACTATCAATTGACATTAAATAGCACCAGATCGACTGTCCAAATTCTGATGGAACGACTTAAAAAATCAGACACAGATGTAGAGCTCTTGAAAACTGACATTGACCTTATGACTATTGACAAATCAAATATGGAAGTGGAAGTGAACAGTTTAAAGGAGCAGCTTCTCAAAGTTGGCGAGGAAAAGGAGGAATACAAAACAGCTTTGAATGTCCTAAAATCTTCGGCAGAAGCTTTGCAAAAAGAGATGAAAGAAAAGGAGAGTATTTTCGAAAAACTGATGACCTCAGAGGAAGAAACACTAGCCACAGTAAACAATATTGGACAAATGTTCAACGAAAAGGTTGAACAAAATATGGCCAGATACTACGAAATGTACAATGAACTGAAGAAGAAGTACGAAGCGAGGGAGAGCTATATCAAGGATATGAAGACCCTTCTAGATGAATTCGCAACGGGAATAGAATTTGCGAGAATGGAGCTGGAAACAAAAGACAAGAAGATTGTGGAATTAGAAGAGGAGAATAAAATTATTAAACTGGAAAATATGACTTACAAATTTAAATGCGAGTCCTTTGAAAAATACAATACTAGTCAGACACCTTCGTCCAAAGTACCACCACCAACTCCCGATCTCATTGAGGACACTGAGGATGGCGGAGAAATGGTCCCCAATATGGTCATTCAGAACATTATCAACGACTTGGAGAACAATGATGTGGTACTGAAGAAGGATAATCCAGATCATAGGATCGACTTATTGCAGGAAATTGTTGAAGGGGAAAATGAGGAGATTAAATACCTAAAATCTAAGGTAAGAAGCTTTCTAGCATTTTTCAAATTATTATGTAAATATCAAGCTTATTAAGATCTCATAAGATATCTTGTTGGATCACATTAAACACCATCTTTTCTTTTTAATTTTCAGTTAGGAGAGATGATCAATAAGCTGGAAAAGACAGAACAGGATGCTAAGGAATCGTATGAGAAATACAGTCAACTGATCCAAAAGCAGACGGAGAACAATGAGGATACAACAGCACATTTAAAGACCGTAAGTCCTTTCATTGTTTGCATTTTTATTTATGAGTTAATCGTAATGCCTTTTTCCTCTCCGCAGAAATTGAAAGAACAAGAGGACATGATAAATGAGCTGAAGGAGCTGATGATTTCGCACACAACAAACAGTTGTCCGACGACGCCTCGGAAGATGAACCGGTCGGGCAGGCTCTTGGTCAGCACCACCCCAAAGACTCCGAAGAACCTGTTTATAGGCGAGGGGAAGGAAAACTTGTCGCCCCTCATGAGCCCAAAGAACATTTTACGAGAGAAACAACTAAATCTAATTTAAAAGATACTACTAATAACTTTATTTATTCATATTCTATGTGTTAGAATAGAGAGAGATGGTGAGGAACGTGTTCATAAGGATTACAGATTTCGACTGTGCGGATTAAATTAAATCAGGATTTAGAACCACAAATACAAAGAATTTTAATAAAGGATTATATTATAGAGAACTTCTGTTTATATGGATCTGAGAAGCGTTAAAGATGGGGTTTGTTTTCAGGTACTTTGGCACCTCAAACTCTTGCTGCTCTCTTATATGCTCCACCACTTCTCGGGTCACTCTGGAAAAGAATTGGATTTAACAATATTTGAACTGATAACTCAAAACTTACTGTAAATGTTCGATTCCTTTGAAAAGTGCTTCTTTGGTCGCCAAGTCCTGAGGAAAGTAGGGTTTAATTTCTTTTACGTTTTGGATCCGTTTCGTGTGTTTCATCGAGACTGGCAGACTGTGGCCAAAGAAGGCTCGATTAGCTTCAGGTTTGTTGTTCTCAATTTTATCCCTCAATTGAATTCTCTTCATTTTCCTCTCCACTTCCAAAGGATTCTGTCCAACCAGATGAGGATCGAATTTTTTCAGAATTTCCGAAGGGACGATATGCAAATCAGTCGGTTCAATGTGAGTGCCCAAGGGAGCGGAACCCTCGATCTCAATGGCAAACAACTGCTTTATCAAATCCCTAGTTATTGTCTTGGATTTGTCACTGGCCAGAGAGTTGCACCATTCTGCAAATTCATCTGCAGCTAAATTTACCATAAATTCCACTGCAAAAAAGAAAAAATACCTTTTGAGTAATTTATTATTGTAAAAGATTTTTTAAAATTATGAATATAATTTTTTAAAAAGTTTGGGAATTATTTAAACAACAAGAAGGGTTATAATTGTGATTAACCATGAAGATGTAACCGGGCCAAATTTCATACAAATCAGTCAAAACCCCTTCCGTTCTTTCCTTCTTTTTAGCCATTATTTTTAAATGTGTTTGTGACTGGAAATTTCATACAAATTTCATAGTCAAAATCAATCATAGAAAAATAATTCTTTTCATTCACAGAATTGGCAATTTGTACCCAATTGTTTACAACAAAATGTCGTCTTAAAAGGTCATTTGATTTTCAAATTGAAATTTTATCCTTAAAATATGATTGAAATAGGATGCTGAAGATGTGTCCGCAATAAAATAATGTCAGTTATCAGATTTTTTAGTGAACCTTCTTTAAATTAGAGTTTTAACCAAATTTTATTTTAAAACTATTGATTTGTGTAAAATAATTTGTGCCTTATTCCCTTGTTTCTTATTCATGGCGGGGTTTAATATTAAACGCGCGCCACCTAGAAGGGCAGCAAGCTATACAAAAAAGACAATTTGATTCGCTTTCAACTCGGGTTCAGACTGAGTCAGCTTTAAATGTATTGTGTCTGGAAATTAACAAATTGACAAATTTAAAATGGAAATGGAAATATAATTTTAATATTATTATTTCTTTACGTTTACGCCGCGGTTTACCACTATTAAATACAGGGGCGTTCTATATTCACAATTGTAGAGAGTGTTTTAAAGAAGTCCCGGGTGATTTATAATGTTTAACGACCATGTTTTATTCAAAACTTGATGTATTAAATCAATATATTAATTTATATCCTTGAGTTTCTATATTCTGATATTATCTGCTTTTAGAAGTCAGTTTTAAATTGAGCATTGACGACCAAAATATCGACTTTTTATAAAATATCTATCCATCTTTTAAACAGTTTAAGAAATAAAACGGAAATCGTAAATCAATTATATGTACCTATAAATTAATTCCATGACTTGTTTATTAAATATTAATTTTTTACCATTTTCAATGAGTGGCTTTTTGAACCACTTCTTTGGGTCATCCCTGTAAAGTTTGGAGTTCCACTTGACTCTGTGACTTTTCAATTGTTTCACGTATTCCGCAATCCAATTGATTTCCTTTTGATTGATTCTCCTCGTTTTCGGTGGCTCTTCGATGTCCAATTCCACATCTTTATGCACTTGTTGCATTAGAGAGAAGACTTCATCCAATTCCAAGTCCCTTTCCTCCAGGACATCGTCCAAAGTGGGCATCAGTTTCTCAATCTCTTTGTTTAGGTTCTTGGCCTCCTCCTTCAGCTGGGTTTCGTCCAGCTCGAAGACATTATCCAGGTAAAAAATTTCCTCGGGAAGGATTTTTTCTAATCGGATTTTCAAATTTTCAGGCACACTCTGATGCAATTCCTTGATCCGGGATAATTTCGGATCATGACCCAACTCTTTCACAGCGTCTTCTTCTATTTTCTTTACAATATTCTCAATACTTAATCGGGACCTCAACATTTTCACACAGGAATGAAATCCAACTAAATTGTTTGATCAATATTTTTCTAGAAACATATTATATTGAGTTTTTCAAATGGTACGCTGTTAAAATTTTTATGTATTAATATTTGCTCATACAATTTTTTTTCCAAAAATGTTTTTTTCTATTGACGTAAAATGTATTTTATTAAAAATGAAAAAAGATAAAATAAATTAGTTAGAACTCCCCGTTGGGAAACGGTCATTTACAAATATTTAAATTTATGTTTCAGGTACTAAACGAAACATAATGTTTCGGAAGGTTTGTCGTTTGAAATACACCACATAAAAGTAGGGTGTAAACCTGTCAAAAAAGTATTTGAAAAAAACGGTTTTTATCATTTTTGATTTATAAAATTCGACATGAAAATGCGCACAGTTTTCATTTCAACTGCGAACTAAGGATCTGTAATGAAATACAAAGAGTTTAAAATGCAGTGGAATCTCTATTATTGGCTAGGATCAAAGATTTTTTTGTAGGTTATTTTTTTCGCTCAATATGTTGTACATCCGGGATTTTCCTATACCCCCTTTACCTAAACCCAGCCAGAAACCGTTATTTCAAAAATTTTGTCCAGTAGAAAGAGACAGACAGAGGAAAGTTTGGCGCGCCAAATATTTTCAAATGTTCGCAAATTTAAATGAAAATTTGGTATTGAAAAATTAAAATTTTTAATTTAAACTACGGGACAACCATCACAGACGTAAAATCATAATCATGAAATGCCGGAAAACAAATTTAAAAACATTTAACAATGCCTTTCATTAAAAAAAATTTAATCGATCGTTATCGATAATTAGTCCAAATTAAAATTTGTTAATGTAGTTTATTATGGTTACCTACTGTATGATTTAAGACTATTTAATATTCAAAACAGTAAAAATTAGTTATTACTTTAAATTTTTTTTGTGATATTTACCCAAATATGTATTTTAATATCAACTTTAAAAATATGAATATTTCAATATTAAAAGAAAAAAATATATCCATACTCATTGCCAAATGGTATGTTCTTACCTAAGAAACTTCTTCTTCCTGTTTACTTTTATATTAACAATCTAATTGAATATTTTCTTTAATTTAATAACGGTCGTTATTACTAATTATATAATTGTACAATTAGAAAGTGGATGGATTAAAACACATCAAATATTAAAAAAATAAAAATTTCCCCTTTATTTCTTCCAAGAAACATGAGGAGTCTCTCTAAATTGATTAAAATGATCTGAGAAGTTTTCAAAAGTCTAAAAAAAATTAATTAGTTGTAAAAGAAATATTAGTTCTCCTATTGATTCATTTATGATTCCCAAGTCAAATTTCTTCCAAATTATCCAACATGATATTGAATGTAGTATGAACAGGCCGATAAGATCTATGAATAGTGAGTTTTTTGTCGGAAATAATGTAATTGCAAATACATGAAGCAATAATAAATACTGAAACTTTAATTAAATAAGTAATTTGCAATACTCTACTTTTAAATAAAATTTAAAATCTAACGATGTAATGTTAGCTACTCTCTACTTTTTATTATGTATAAATTAATCACGAAAATGGTCGGCATGTGTTAAATATTTAAAACACAATAAATTCATTTCGCTTTTATATTTTTGTAATTTTTTTTAGAAATACATAAATTAGAATGTTAGATTACTTTCAAATTTTACTTTTTTATCTCTCAATTTTTAAAGTTAAGTTCAAATTAAAAATATCAATAAAGATAAGTGTAAAATTAAGGAAAAATGAGAGAAAATACTTTCGAAGAGATCTAGTTTTGGATGTTATAAAACTTTTTAATTTTAATCTGTATAAATAAACCAAAGATGACTGTCTATATCAGCTAAATATATTTTTTAAAAAATTGAATGAGTCACGAACGAAAATTGTGATAACATTTCATTTTTATTATTGAAAAAGCTGTTTTAAGACATAAGATCCATTTATTGAAAGAGATGACTAATAAATATTTTATTAATTTTTTACTCAAATACAATTCTAAAAATACACAAAATTAGAAACTCGATTGAATTAATGCATTAGAACTTGTTTTAATCAATGATAGTATTATGAGATGAACTCGTGTTGTTTAAAAGGTTAAAGTTGATCCAAATAACAATATAATTCTTGAATTCGTTAATTTTTAATTCTATTATGCTCAAAGATAGATTATCATGAATAATATATTAAAACAGATTTAGACACATGAAAGATTAAATAAATTATTTTTAATTAATTTGTTACTATATTGAATCTTGATAAATAAATTTCTAATATTTTTTTTCTGTTCAAAATGGAATTCACTCTTTTTAAAATTAATAATATAATAATGTATTATACAGAATAACTGTACACATTTGTAACAAATTCAATATGTTTATTTATTTTTCCTATGTAAACTTAATTCAAACTAACTATACATATAATTAATAACAAACCCTTCTTCGAAAGTGTTCAGACCTAAACTGCCCTAACGTGCAGTGCTGAATGGCAAGTCTAATTGCACTTTTACCATATCCTACCGTATTTTTTTGCCAGGTAATAGACAATTTTTAGCAAGAAGTTATTAGTGAGCTTATTGTTTTTATAATGTTGTGATGGGGCTGAAATTGTGCAGCTGTGAGGGAAATTTTTATTTCTAGTAATTAATAGCTTTACTAAAGTGTATAATATTTATTCAACAAAGGATTACCAAGGCAAGGGGAAACACTCGCATAACATGCTAATGATTGCTATAGTCCATAAATAGCTGGTAATTCATAGTAACAGTTCATATTACTAGCATTAAACCTATTTTGTAAAATGGCTAGACCTATACTGCCCTAGTGTGCAATGCTGAATGACGGGTCTAATAACACCTTTATCCGTTCCCATCCATAGGCTCCTCAGATCATTTAAAGAAATTGATATATCGATAGTAGTAATTTAGTTTGGGTCAGAAATGGTAAGGACGGGTTTTTCGTCCACTAACTAATAATAAGAAATTACTATTTTTTTATTCTAACTAAGGCATTTAGAAGGAATGCATTTTTTTAATATTAACAAGTCTGTCTTTAAATAAACGAATATCATAAAAATAACACACTTTTGATCTGAATATTAATTTAAATCAAGAAAATTTGTTCATTAAAACAACATTTCATTAACCCGAACTTCTAGAGTGTTATTTATTTTTGACTAATCGGACTTTTATTTAAATTTAAATATTTGGATTTTAGTCATAAATATTTTTTTCAAATACCTAAACTTTAATATTAAAAAGCAGTAACTTTCTAACCTTTCGAATAAATTTCATTGTATGAAAGAACGTTTTTAAAAACCACTTGTAGTAAATATTAAATTATATTAAACTTAAAATGTAGAGACGGGGCTGGCTGGCTAGCTATTGTGTTCTTTAATATGAGTCTTTATGATCCTGGGTGCAGTGCTCATAAGTAACCCCGCTCATTAGGTATTCATAGGTGGTTGGACACGTACTCCTTGCCGCCTGCACTAGAGGGGCTATCGATTTTGGAACCGGTGGCAGTTCATTGACTCTCAAGCTCAGAATTTACGTGAGTTTACGATAAGGTTTGCGGGTTTCGCCATTATTCTATTACATACGTATATTTTTTATATTCCATATTATACACATTCGAAATCAATTAGAATAATCGCTTGAGAATTTAATTAAATCGCCTGTTTTTGCGGAACATTCATTTAGAAATTCCCATGTGAGCACGCTTTAAAATTCTCGTCGTGGATTAATAAATGGATTCCCCGATTAGCGGATTTTGCAATCGAGTTGATTCCAAAGAACCCTCGCACACATCGCTGTGATTTAAAGCGATTGCCAATTCCAAATTAATTTTCGTTTTTTTCCCTACTAAAGTCTAGTTAGATGAATTAATTTAATGGTAGTATATTTTTATTAGTCCGCGCTAATCCTATGCAACCAGTTTTTTGCTTAAGTTCAGAGAACTTTCGATATGCTTTAATATTCATAAGAAAATACATATTTTTCAGAGAATTAAGAATTTCATTTCCATAACTAGTTTTACTTTTAAATTAGAAATTGATTAAGTTTTCGCTTTCAATTTAAGATAAATTTCAAAGAGAGGAAAACCTTCTCTTTAAGTAAAACACTTTGTATAAACACCATTGATTATTTTCAACAAATTCTCTAATTTCCAAATCACCATTTAAGTTCAATTTCTTTGTGAATTGAAAGCTGAGGCATCACGCAAATTTTAAGTAATTGGTAATAAATTGTAGCATACGCAAAAGAATGCACAGTCATTAAAAAAACTTCAATTGTGAGACAGAAATCGTCATTAAATAAGGGTGTTATAAAAACCGCAGAAATCAATAGAAAATTGTTGAAATTCCCCACAAGATTGTCGAAGTCTTTAATAAATTATCGAGAGGAATCTCGGCTCCATTCATTAATTACAGATTTGCATAAGACGCATCTCAATGCAGAAAACTCTAGATCATGTGTTATTTAATTCGCTAATCAGATGTGAACTGTGAATAAAATCACATTCAATGCTTTGATACACTCCAAAAAGAAGATGCGATTGTTGTGCGAATTTCACACCCCCCGCGCAAAAAGAGTTAGGGGAACCGAAAGAGAGACGATGAAAGTGAAACCGCGTAAGTAATTGGGTCTCACTTACAGAATGATAACAATGATGACAGCTTATTCTTCTTCTCGATTTTATTATTATTGTCACTAAATATCTGGACAGTCGTACAATGGTGCCAGATAATCGGACCAAATTGTTGCAAATTAAATTAGTCCATGCGATTAACATTAGAGCACGAATGTGGAATTTGAATTGCAGTTTAACCTCCGCTTGAACAAAACACAGCTCAGCTGTTGGCTGTTGACCGAGGAGGAGGGAGCAACAATGTATGTATAATTTCTGATTCTGACCCACACCCGCGCCACCGGCCTAAATTGCATTTGATTTTGAACTACACCTTTAGTGCCACGAGACGAGTCACTAGTTTACAATGCACTATGGAACAAAGAGTTAATTAATTAACTTTATGCATCTTCGTTTCATAAAATTAATATTATGAAACTCAAATTTGTTCTGTCAAAGTCGTTTTATAGCACAAGTGCTTTAAAGAATTTAAAGCACTATTCTTTTTTATTATTAAAGTGCAACCTCCCTAAACAAAATACATTATTTTATATGAAAAGTTACTTTAATACTAGAGGTTTGATTAAATATTGACGATCATTATCCGACACCTCAGATTACAGTTATGGATTTTAATAATTAAAAATTCTGTTCCAAATCAACATTTTGTTATGAAATAGAAACATAAAAAACGTTGAAAAATATTACCCGAATATTAGAATTTTTACAGGAGAAATCCAAAGCGATTACCAATAAAGTTTCTCTAAATTGAGTGATCGATGAAACTAAACTTTAACAAAATTGTAAACCCGTTACACTGGTTTATTCGAAATTATTTTTAATTTAGGAATGTTCTATTCCTTTCCTGCAATACTATTGAAATTTGCAGGTATAGTGTGAAATAGAGCAAAATATATTTGTACAGAAATTCAACGAATTTTTTTGGTTAATTTATTTAAAAATGCATAAAATTTTATATAAAACACGGTCGATAAGCAATATTAAATACTCGTGCCTTCTTTAACAACCCTTGTGAATAATAATGCCCTATCTTATCGACCTTGTTGTATAAATAACGGTTTTCTATCAAGGACGTTTTAATAGCACAAATATTTTAAAGAATACTTTGAAGCATACACGGGTTTTTTTTAAATACTCGCCACGTTCGTAACATTAAAGGACTCTAGTATTTAATGAAGTTTTATCTCATCGATCTAGTTGTGTAAATCACTACAAAATATTTTTTTATATCAAAATTTCGATACTGATTAACAACAGATAAATATTATTTCAACTACAAAAAATTGTTTAAAGTAGGATTATATTTAAAATAGCTATTTGTGCACGAGGGTGTGAAGTCAGCTGTATTTTAACGCACCCAACTATGACATACATATATTTTTCGGAATCCCTTTCAAAATGTACTTAAAATTGGTTGAAAAAGCAAAACTAAGAATTTATTTTTTTGTAGTGAAAAAGTGAAATATTAAGTAACTTAAAATTTAAAGAAATTAACAATTTAATCCTTGAAGACAATAGTAAATAATTAAATATTATTATTTCAATAAAAGAAACCAATTATAATTAAATGGAAACATGCTAAAGATTATAAATTCCAATTTCAAAATAAGAATAAACGAATGAAATGCAAGAAGACAATTTTACAAAGTATACGTATTTATTAAGAATAACAAAAAATAGTAATTAAGTCATGTTTAACTGCATTTGTGGATGATTTCACAACAAATTGAATTATTTAAATCTAAATATAACGTTTTAAAATTTAAAGAATTAATTTTAAAAAAATAGCATGATATTTGCAATTTAGAGAAAAACGATATAGCTTTCTCCTTATTCCTATGGAATTAGAAAAAGGAAAAAAAAAACAATATGAGGGCGACAGCTAAATTTCAGACTTGATTTTAAGAAAACGAATGTTCTTTTGAAATTAAAAATGCATAAAGTTATGTATAAAACACAGTCGATAAGCATATCTTATCGACTTAGTTGTATAAAAAAACTATTAAATAATTAATAAATTTTTCCCTTTACATTCCAGTAAGGAACTTAAGGTCAACCAACGGGTTTTTTAGACTTCTCGTGACTCTTTGTTTATCAGTGATTTATAAGTCAATTAAAATTCTATACTATAATAACTATTATAGAGGTCAAATTTTAATAATAAAGAAAAGACACTAATGCTTTAAAGAATTCAGAAGCTGATCCATGGTGCGATATTTAAATGAGACCGTTTTATGCAAAAGTGGAATTAGAATAAAATTCAAAAGTGAGACGGACGTCATTTTGTTTCCATAATGAAAAATAAATTGTCACAATGAAAATTCCATCTCAATTGAGTGACCAAAGCTGGAGAGTCATTTAAACCAGAGTACAATACCCTATAAAATAATAAAAAAAGAAAAAGTATAAAAAATAGAAGAAGAGTAATGCGAGTAATATAATAAATGGATAAAATGGACAGAATACTAATTTATCATCCGCTAATCCATTTTAAATTTGACGCAAACGAAGGCATTTCCGTTTTTGTCGCATTCCCTCGGAATTAACTCATTTTCTTGATTAAGCTCTTATAATTTCCATGAATATCCTGCCAATTGCTGTGATTTCAGTCAGCTGGACTATAGAAAGAAAGTGAGCGCGCTTTTCTTCGGGAAAATAACTTTACAAAGAAGCATTATTGTACAACTTTATCTGGAAATATGCATTCGATGTTCGGCGAATTTCCACATAAAAGAACCATGTCGTTAACATAACTATATTTATTATGTACATGTATACTGATACTGCAAGTTTTACATGAACTCCGGGGTACAATAAACTATTCTCGAGGGCTTTTGGCACCAATTTTCAACACCAGTTACTCCTTACTCGGAAAATTCCCTTTCTTTTTTTTATTTCCTATCCCTTTGATGCAACCCAAACTTTTCTCGTTCTATCCCAAGTGCATCCAGTAACTACTTTAATAAATTTACTCAATTTTATTGGAAATAGAAGATTTTTATTATTGACGTGAATTCTTTCAATGGATGAATGAATTTTTTAACAGAAAAATCCGAACCTTTAGTGAAGCTTTGGTTTGTTTTTTATTAGAATATGAAAGCACGACAAAGACTGGAATATTTAAAATTGTTTTGAAAACAGATTTTATGGAAATTTTCTAGGGCTTATTATTCATTCATATTAGATTGTACCGTAAGAAACTTTACACCTATAGCAGAAATTTTGAAACACTTTTATTTTTAATTCAATTAAAATTTTTAGCATATGCTTCAAACTTGCTCTGAACCAGTCCTTGATTATGAAATTTTTAGATTTCTGTCTTATTATTGATTAGTTCATAAGTGTGTTTGAAATATTTTGGTGATAGATGCCAATAGTAACAGTATGGATGTAAAGACAATACATTGCAATTGTCTAGCGTGTTTACCCTAAACTAACGAGTGTCTTTTAAGGGGTGATATATTGTTTTTAAATGTCTTTTTCAATTGTGTTGTATCCGACTATTTGATTTAGGTTTTTTTACCACAGTTTTTTTATGCATTTTTAATTTAATATGCTCTTTCACTGTATATCCACAAAGTTTCAAAAGCACTACTAAACCTAATCGGGATTTATAGACAAATAACTTTATGCATTTTTGTTGCTTAATATTGATATTATGACATTCAATTTTGCTCTGTCAAAGTCGTTATTATAGTACAAGTGCTTTAAAGAATTCTTTATTATTAAAGTGTGACCTCCGTAAAAGAAATCCATTAAATTTATATGGTCGTCAGTATTGAAGGGCGTGGCTTACCTGTAATTTGCCAGTATTAACGATTTTTATTTGAAAAGCCACCTATTGGAAAATTTTGAACTACGCCTTGCGGCTATGAGTAAGAGGGATACAAAATATTTCAATTTTTTAATTTAGAGCCGCTTAACAAACTTTTTAATAAAACAAATATTTTTTTTTATTTTTGTGTAAATTTATTTTAAAAATGCATAAAATTTTATATGAAACACCGTCAATAAGTATTATTAAACAATCGAGTCTTCTTTAAGACACTCGCTACGCTCGATGCTTAAAACAACCCCTTGTGTTTAATTATGACTTATCTTATCGACCTTGTTGTATAAATAACTATAATCGCGAGCAGATATTGGTTTTATATGTACACACTAATTATCGTATAAAAATAATATCAAAATACTTTAAGCCTAAATTATAATTTATTAGGCAACATATCAAACTATTGAAAAAATATATGAAAACTACATTACAATGAGAGATATTGTTGTGGTGAACAAATTTGACCCTCTCAAAATGTATAGTTTCATGTGGGACAATCTAATAATATAACAAATAAAATTCATGAGAATTTTATAATTTAAAATATGTGATAACAGACTTAAATTATGAAAAATACAATGGTAATAATTATAAAGATTTATTCAATTATATTATTATGATAACAAGAGTAAATACAATGTTAAATTATGTATATCTTTATATTCATCAGTAAAATAATAGTCAACAAATAACGTCATAGGTAAAACGTAGATTTAAAACTGACTTGCAAAGCAATTTGTTTATCTCAATTCAAACTAAATTCAGATCACGATTTTAGACTTGGATCTTATAGTTTTAGTTTGCGTAGAATTCAATCAAGAATATAAATATTTAATTTTTCGTCTTCATAAACCAGAGATTGTCTCAAGTCATGCGAACTCTATTCAATCAAAATGAAATCCATCCAAACCCTGCGGATATATTTCTTCTCTTTGTAGATAATATTAAATCAATAGAGTAAAGTAGTATCTATTTAGATAACATCTTTAAGTATTAAAAAGAAATAAATATCTAATGAAATACTTAAGAGTTTTTATTAGTAATTGTTTTAATTTGAGTACTTTTTAAAAGCTACTTGTGTAACAAGGTCAATGGACGGTGGAATTTTAAAACATGAGTGTCAATATCAAAACGAGTATTTTAAAGAGTTTAGTAATGCTTCTCGACCATGTTTCATACAGAATTATATATTTTTTAACACAAAATCTAAATAAAACCATTGATTTTTAAAATTCAAATACAAAATTTAGTTTCCCTGCTACACACTTTCGGAGTGATGAAGAAAGAATTATATCTTCTTCCTCTTGATAATAGTATAAGTAATTTATGTATTTCATTAATAGTGGTTTATACAACTGTAGGTAATGAAGCACTTTTCCGAATTCGAAGTCCAATTTTGTCCAAATGCCAAATATACAGTACAAACCCGAATATAAAAATAGCTTTTATATAAACTTACCCAATTCATTGAATTTTTTCAGTGGTCACACTTTAATAATAAAAAAAGCACTAGTGCTTTGAAGAATTCTTGGAAACCTCTGGGCTATAAAAACGATTTAGACAGAGAAATATTAGTATCCAACCAAAATGTACAAACAAATCTAAATACAAATCTAGAAATATATTTTTTAACCCACACTTATTAATTATTTTAATAATAAGGTGTTGATAGAGATTAATGTCATTTTGCATTTTTACTTTCAAAAATTCTTTTTTTGTTTGTTTGTAATATCGTCAATTTTTTAAAACTGTCAGATTTATTCTTTTCCTAAATGTCCGGTTATCTTTTAAATCACCATGCGTAGCATTTTTGAGGAATCATGCCATGGAGTTCACACTTTGTAAAAGCACTAGTGCGTTAAAAAAATTTTCTTCTTGCGTTAATTTGATTTTGACAGAACAACATTTTTGTGTATATGCAATTGTAAAATCTGTAAATGGCCTAACACCAGTTAGATTATTAAATGTTGGAGAGGAGGAGGGAAAAATGCTGTACTTTGAACAGAAAGTAACTAGAACAAAAGAATTATTTTACAAGATTGAATCAATGGAAAAGAAGACATAGAAAGAATTTGTACTAAAGACTCTGATATTTTTCATTTGTCGTACCGTAATATCAATTTTATATAAAACAAATCCTTTAATTTGTTATGTACATCAAATTTTTTCTTATTTTTGAAAATTTTCGACGAGTTTGTTAATTGAATGTTTATTTATTTAATTCTGAATCGAATTTAAATGATGAATCTCTTTGCAAACACAATTATTACTTTGAAAACAATGTTTGTGCTAACCAAATTTATTGATGAGTTTGCCATTTAGCTTTGAAAAGCATCCGAAAATTGTGCACAAGTGATGTTAATTATGATAATTTCCATAATTATGAATGGGGAGAGCGACAATTCAGCAAATGTGAATAGCGTAATTTCCGACCAAAACGTGGATTAATTATTGACGCTGATTACAAATGACCATTAATTATGACAATTGAACCACAGTATTGTGCTACTTGAACTTGACAAATGGAGTTTTCCAAAAATTAATAAACTTCAATAATAACCATAATAATTAATTAATTCGATTTCGGTTCAAACTCTGGAAATGAATTGGATGTCGTGTCTGGCTGATTGATTATTTGCTTTCGATTGTCGAAGGTTCAGTCAGGTAGCGTGCAGCAAATTATCAACCGATTATTGCCTTTTACTAGCGATTTAGTTGTCTTTGCAAATAGTTAAATTTGGCGATAATTTGCTGTGTAAAACATGAAATTTCCGTTTGTCTCTTCAAAACTTCCCACTTTCACTACTAATTGTTTTCGACTTAATGAGAATAATAAAATTTGTATATTTTTTTGATTATGTAATTTTCTGTGCATAGAATTTGCACGCAAATTGTTACCAATTTAATAAAAATACATATTGTTGTCAAAACCATTTCGTTGTGAGTATTCTCATCTCACTCTAATAAATACACTGTCTTACTTGTACACATTGTGTCCACAATTTGAAAACAAAACGCTGCGAACGATTTTTATTTTTAATTATCGATTAATTGGTATTTTTCATAATTACGCAAAATAGCGTTCGATACACATGTGAAATCGGTTATTATAGCACTTATTTCCTTGGTAAATTAGTGCTGTAATAACCTCTATTCCACCACTAGTATCAAAATAGACTATTTCTGATATCGCTGTAATTGGAAACAAATCTAATAAAAACTGACAGTTGGAAATTTGACACATTTTGCAAAAAGAATGGTATAGATGGTAATCAAGTAATTTTACATGAATTACAATTTATATAAGTTTTTTTTGTTCAGAATTCTTTTTTCATAACTATTGCAATCTGAAAAGTACTTTTTGCAAGTTTCACAACGTCCTTTCTTGACAAGAACATTTAAACAATTCTGTCCATCTTTTAATCCGTAGTTTTTATCCTTTCGACTGCCGAAACTATTTTTTTTTAATATGTTGTTACTTATATATTTCCTAAATAAAAATATAATGCTAGAATATTTGTATATATTCATTCCCAAATTAATGGGGCAGGTGCCATGCATCTCTAGTTATTAGAACATAATTCAAAACAACAATAATTGACAACCCAAACAACACATTACTCGTAAACCAATTATGCTTTCTATTTGTTTTTACTGGCCTCATAGCCGATGTGGTAACGCATCCGGTTGCCTCTTCGGAGGCCATGGGTTCGATCCCTGGGCTGGTAGGATTGATTGGGTCCTTTTTTAACTGGTCTAGGTGTTATTAATTGACTAATAATACACTGAAAACAAATAGTCACCGAAATGTCGAAAACCCGTTGGTTGAGGTTGAGACCCCCCTGTTCCTTACAGGAATTGAAAGGGAAAATTTATTTTATTTGTTTTTAATAAATTATGAAAATTCTTAACATAAAATTCAGCAAAAAAAATTTAAATATCACATAAAAATTTAATTCAGTCGATCAAGTATCGACAAAGCGTTGATAAATATACATTTATCTTTTTCAACCCCGAATTAAAGGGAGTATGGCGTCCCTCCCAAGCTTATCAAGAAAAAATTATTGTATGTGAAATAAAGACTTACATATTTAAAAAAAAATTAAAGTTGTTTTAGATTTATAGATTACTTTGCCTGAAAATAAATGCTTGTATAAAGGACTGAATTGAACACGTTCTGTTATCTGAGCGGACAACAGTTACCCCCCAAAATAAGTGCTCCAATCTTCCTTTGGGGGAACGCAAAGATCGGGGCGGTAAAAAGGAGATGGAAGGATTGTGGGCGAAGGCCCTGGATTTGAATGACTCTTAGACCAAGGCTAGAGATCGCGCGATGGAGAAGTTTGGAGAAAGCAAAGGCTCGACAAGGACTGTAACGTCATAAAAGTAGAATTTAAAATTTCTGAAAAATTCAATTTATTTTTATGGAATTTTAATGTTCAATATAGAGTAACTGATCAGGCTTATTATAAAAAAAATATTATATACAAATTATTCAATAGTTTCCAATAGTTCATTAATAAATCAAGTGTTTATATTATTTAATAAAAATGCTTGGAAAAATATTTAATAAAATACATAAAAAACAATTAAAACTCTTATCAAATTTTAGTTCATAAAATATATTTTTTAAAATCCTAATATTATTTTTAATAAGAATAATATTTGAAATATATTTTAGTTAAGAATTAAAAATTCTTAAAAATGTTGAGAAAGAAGGAGAATTAATTCTCTTGAGAGAATTCTCTCTTGTTCTCTCTCATTTCTCTGACAGTTTTCAAAGGTTTCAGATATACAATTAATTAAATTAAGTAATTATAAATGAAAATTGCAATATTTCGTTTTATTTTTACTACCAATCTCTTTGAAATAAGTGTCTAGTGTGGTTCTGTGTAAAAATTAGTGAATTTATTTCTTGGCATTGTAGAAATTACACGTTTTATCGATTTGTGTTTGTGGTGTGTGAAAGAGACAGCAAGCAAACAAAAATTCACAATAACTAAAAGTGTGTTGCCGGTAATTCGATTATGATTTTGGTGTTAATTGAGCAATGAGAGATAATTGACTTAAATACAAAAGATTTGGTAAGTACCATTTTGTGCAGTTATGATAAATAATACTGCTATTTAATCTGCTTTAATACACCACTTAGCATATTTCCTCTACTGCTTAGCCTACTATGGTTTGTAAATGTTCATTTGGCTTGTTTGTTTTAAATTTATAATTTTTGGTTTATATTTCTTATTGGGTTTTATTTAATTGTTGTAATTCAGAATGCGTGAAAAATAAATGGCAAGGTAATTAAGTCAGTTCATTATAAGTATAATCCGAATGATTTTTGCATGAAACATGAATCAGATTAAAATAATCCGTTTTTATATTTTAAGTTTTTAACGCTGGTAATTAAAAAGTTTTTTTAACTTGTGTTTGAAACACTTCTTTATTACTATCAACATAAAAAACTAAACAATCAAAACTATTATCTAATATGAAAGAAATAATAAATTTAGTATTTTATTTCCGAATACGTAATATAATTTATTATTACTATAAATTATTGCCATAGGTGTCACTTTCGCGTATTTTATACGTTTTTTATGCTTTAAAAAAGTGCAGATAAAATTCCGTAATGATGCTATAATTATAATTCATATTTAATGTCAATTCGCAAAAAAGGTCAATGAGGTTTAAAATTAATATTTAATGGTAAAACTTTTAATGTGAAAGTTCAAAGGTATTTATTGGAATGCCTTTTCTATTGAATTGAAATTATAAATGGTTTTCTAATAAAGAAGGGGTTCATTATTGAAAGATCGTCGGTATAGCTTGAAATAAGAAATAGAAAGAACATCTCATTGTAGCAGTTCACAATTCTTTGATTCAGAATTCGTTGCTAATAATCATTGTGAAATAATCGCATCTTCGAAGCCTGACAAATTGATGGGAATTTCGAAAATGACTAGTTTCAATTTTCGGGGGGATACCAGTAGTATGATGAAATTACGTGTTCTTGTCGCATTTTAATTAACAGCGATGATCAACTGAATGTTTCGCGCGATGGCGGAACGGCGTCAGAAGAAGGCGATGCCGATGACAATGGGGCAGAGAGCAGAATGATGACAACGACGTGGTGAATGAAAGACACGGAGCGCAAAGAATGCTGTCCATGTGGGGCTTAATTACAGGTGAATCTATAGACCACAAACACGAAAAGCCATTTACCTTGGGCATTCAAACATTAATCGTAATAATAATGAGACAAAAAATCATAAACCGGATTATAAAATGGGCATCATCTTCAATATCTGTCTCTGAGGTGGCTCTGCTCCTCTTGTTCTTCGCTCTGTGTCACGGTTTTCGGCCGGTCTCTGGGATTATTTGTACCTTTATATCAAATTAGGTTAGCGTTTCATTGTGGCAGGTACATTTTGTAGAGGAATTTTAGGACAAAGTGCATCTACCTGATTGGTTTTCAGGGTTTCGATAATAATTTATATATTAAATGAGAGATTTCAAGAATCTTCTGTAGTTCGATAAAAACTGATTTAATTTATAATTAAAGGATTAATTGTACTCTTATTTTATTCATGCTGATGGAATAATATTTTTCTCTAAAATTTATGAATTGGTTAACATTAGTGGCACAATAAACCCTGAAATTTTAGTGATATTTTTACACGATACAAAGACTAAATCAATAATTATAAATAAAATTTTGTAAAAATTCCAATTTAATGAAAATTGTCATTATTATATTGAGAATATACCTTCAGTATACCGCTTAAACCGTATTTTAAGCACAAAATTTAAATTTTAAATCAAATGTTCTTTTAAGAAGGCATTTCAATTCTGTGAATAAAGCAAGTTGGTTACTAAGATTGATGATGAAGTAGACTATAAAATTTATTAGAAATATCCACTCACAATTTCATTTAGATATAAAAGAAAAAAATGGGTTTCGTCTTTTTTATATGGGGCCCCACTAATATCTATGAAAATTACACAAAACGAAAGACGAAACAGCGAGCTCCAATTATGCATAATTTTTTAGAGTAGTTTTTCTTTTTCGACAAAAATGGTTAATTTTTTTTAAATATTAAACTTATAATCTGTCTCGTGGCCGATGTGTTAACGCATCCGGCTGCCTCTTCGGAGTCAAGGGTTCGATCCCTGGGCGGGTAGGATTGACTGGGTCCTTTTCAACTGGTCTAGGTGCTATTAATTGACTACTAATACACTGAAAAACAAATAGTCACCGAAATGTCGCAAAACCCGTTGGTTGAGGTTGCGACCCCCCATGTTCCTTACAGGAATTGAAAGGGAAAATTTATTTTATTAAACTTATAGGTACATAGAAATGAATTAAATATTCATTTGCTATTGTGTGAAATTCAATTTGAATTATAAAATAATGTATAAATAATTTTAAACCACGTTTAAATTGAATACTTTAATGTATGTAGATCAGACTGAATATTTTGTGATTAAAAAATGTCACCGGATGTTTTTCATCAAACTTTCCAAATTTAAATGTCATAATAATGGTCTTTGAAATAGCCATGATTTGTTGTAAATTAATTTTTTCTCATAGTCTAAATTACTAAATTCCAATAATTTTTTATGTATAGAATTTGCATAAAAAGTAGATTTATGTTTAAAATGTATCAATACATCTTCACTGGAATAAATCCTTGACTTTTAATAGCTCTTTTTATTCTGGAAATTAACGACCAATAAAAGTATTTTATATTCAAATGCAACGCCCATGAAAATATATTCATTTGCATGGCTCTAATTGATCATTTAATAACCCTAGTATTACAATTGAACATTAAAAATGGGCATTTTATTATGTAAATTGTTGCATGTCGAATAGGTAAATGTTTTTGAACTAATTCAATACAGTTTACTTATGATGTACATTAATGTTAATTCATATTTTTAAAGCAGATAATTAAGGGCATTTAAAATTAATTGATTTTTTTCTATGATAATATGTATAGTATATTGAATACTTAAATCCGAAAAAGCTAATTTTATTGCTTAGAAAAATATTTAAAATCAATACTTTTATTATTAATAGATATATTTTAATTCATGTTTTATTGCTCTTTTATTCAATGATCTATTCCAGGGGCTCCCAAACTTTTTCAGTCCGCGTCGCCCTTGCAAAAGTAAAATTTTGCAACGGCGCCCTTATATCAACAGTCTGGACGAACAAGGACGCAAATTCTAAAATGATAATTTAACAGGAGAACAAGAATATCAGTAGTATAAAATACGAAAAATGGTCTGATAAGTTTCCGGCCTTTAAGCGTGATGAGCTACTTTTAAAAAGAATTTTTTTTATCGTTTAGAACAGTCTCCCAGACAGCCACTGCCTAAATTTTGAAACCGATTAAACAGCATCATTGTTTTTCCAGACCATCTAAATGATGAAGGGACTATAAAAAAAAACAGGTACCAATTATAATAGAAGTAAGGATAGGTACTCATAGCATGGAACAAACAGTAATACATGATAGCAACTGAGTCAAATCAATGTAACGGGTGAGCTTCGTGATCTAAGCACAGTTTTTGAAAGGGGCGAGTCTTGACTCTGTTCTTTTATGAGGTTTTTTTTGCATGTAATACACAAAATTCAGTAATTTTTGGACATATTTAATGGTAGAAAGAATCGCGGCGCACAGTTTGGGAACCCCTGATCTATTCATTAAAAGCAATTCATAACAAAATAGGTTTGTGTATAGGAAAATGGAAAATACTCTCAAGTTAATAAAACTTATAAAGAATTACATTGATCAAAGTTTCCTTAATAGAGACGGACTTTGAGATGACAAAAAAGTATTCCTGACATTAAATTAAACCCAATGAAAAGAAGGGAAAAGTATCGAATTTCTTTCAACTTTGGACTGAATTCATCAACTAATAGATCAGATAAATGTACATTCTTTATAGTAAAACGGAATTCGTTGAAAAGTTTTATTTGTTTGTTGATTGGAAATGACTTTATAAATGGAAAGATACTTTCAGATGTTTCTTCTTGTATATCTTTTTAAGGTTATAGTTCAAATTATGTTTAAAGTTGGGGTTTTGTTTAATATTAAATTTCTAGCTTTTCTTATAAACGTTGTGTTGTTAAATTGATTATTTTATCACAATTTCATTGTAGAAAGTATAAATTATAGCCATTTCATAGTTAACAAAAATTGTTGATTCGAAAGATAAAAATCCAATTTTCTTCAAAAGATTTTAATTTGTCATGTAAAAAAGCTTGAGGTAGTAAAATTATATTTATTTAGTTAATGATATATAATTTGGTAATAGAATTAAATCGACTGTAAAATATTGTGATTAAGTGGCTTGTTAATTGTGGCTTTCCAGAAAAATTGGAAAGATAATGAAACTTGAGAGGTGAAGATTATTCGCGCAGTTTTTTTGTCTTCTTTGGCAGAGAGGAAAGGAATCTCAGACAGTCCAAATTAATGGCTGATGTTAATGACGATATTCTTCTCACCCGTCTTTCGCTCTTTCTGTGCAGATTTCTCTACGGCAGTGCACCACGACTACACTTTCCAGGTTGGATGGTTTGAAAATCAAAAGTGAATTTGAAATTAATTAAGATTTTTTTCCCAAATACTAATAAGTGAAATGATGCCAAAAGTGGGTCAGTGGTGGCCATAGTTGTGTCTTTGGCAAATAAGCAGATGATCATCGATCAACGAAAGGTGGCCAAAGTGAATTAAAATAATAATGTAATTTGGCTTTCACAAATACGGGCTAATGGCGCTTTGCATTTTAATTTTGAAATAAAAAACCTGTAAGTCAATATTATTTATACTTGATCTTCGATGTGAGCAGTTCTTTAGAATTAAGAGGATTAGTAGTCCATACGAGGGATTAATGTTTATTTGTCTTTTATCTCTTTTTTATTGACATTTCAGAGTTAATTTTTCTAATAAAATATTATGTTTAGAGTATGATGGTTACCATATGTGTCAAATTATTTATCTGATTGACTAATAATACACCGAAAAAACAGTTATGAAAAGTCTAAGTCCGTTGGTTGAGGTTTAGACTCCCCATGTTCCTTACAGGAATTGAAAGGGAAATTTATTATTTTTATTATTATTATATTTGATGATTTCACTGTATATTTATAGTTTTAAATATTTAATTTCATATAGTTTGTTTTTACTATTGTAATAAAGATAGGCATAAATATTGTAATGTGTAAAATAGCTATTTGTGCTACGAAAGTGTAAAATGAGCCTATTTTAAAAATTCACTCTGTTTGAACGATTTTTGGGTACTTTTTGACCGTTTTAACGGCCTAGATTAAAAAAATGTAGTTATTTACTGAGCATGACGCAGAATTTGACTTTTGACAAATTTATTCGTATAATATGATTTTCTTTTCTCACTAACGCATAAAGTGAGGCATTATGAAGCTCAAATCGATGTTGAAAAGTTAACCTTTCGATACGAAAGTGCAAAGAATATATTTTATTTTTGATTTTTGAGTTAATTTGTGACAAAATTCATAAAGACTTGTATAAAACAAGGTCGATAAGCATTATTAAACATGCGGGGCAAAACGCTTGCTACGCTATTGATTTTCAACAACACCAGTATTTAAAAATGCCTCACTTATCGACCTTGCTGCATAAATAATTATTATATAATTTTACTATTGTTGAAAAGAAATTTCTTTCTGAAAGCTTCATTTCTCGGTATTTATCTCCAACAAGCTTTAAACCTCTTAAAACAACAAATGAGTAAGCAACAAAAGAATGAAGCACTTGAGGATTTAAAAATATACGTCATTTCCATTTTTCGTAATTCATAATCGAGATCTGAAGATGTTTTTGGGTTGTAAAAGATTGTTTGGAATGAGGAGAGATGGGACGAGGAGCGAGCTTTAAGAGACGTTACCAAATATATAAGTGTTTCTATTTAGTAATATCGGAAATTAATTGAATGGCTCTTTGTAATTGCATCTGGGTGTAACAGTTGTGTAATTGAAATTCAATGCATTATTTTGAGGAGTGCTCTTCGACAAAAAAAATCAGGAATGAATCGAAAAATTTGAATAACTATTTGTCATCCGATAATTGATAATTTATCCCAATGACGTGTATTATTTATTTAATTCAACTGCAGTAAATGCAATTATGTGATTTATGGATGTTAATTAATATCATATTGGCAGTCGCTGATCAAACTGATAACAATGGAGTTTGTGTTGCATTTCATTGGTGTCAAATTTATTGATTGACAATTACAGATAATAATTAGTCAGTTTAAGTTTCTGGTGTCAGTCAAAGCTGCCACAATGTCTAAACTGTGTGCTTAGAACTTATTCGAAGATGTTTGACTTTAAGCTTGATTTGATTAATATGCGTTGATAATTCCACATTTATTATAATTAAATTTGTCGGGATTTATTTGGCTTCTTAATTGGTATTTTGTTTATTTAAAAATTTATGATTTGTTAATTGGGTGTTTGTTTTCGGCCAATTAATAAATCCTCTACAATAAAAACGTAAATTTGATTTTTTGGCGGTTTGCTAATTGTTGAATTGGGGTTTTGTAGGTCGTATATTTTTGGGTTTATATATAAATTTTTTAAATCATTTTGCGCTGATTTGTATGAAATATAGCTTCAATATAAAATTTATCTTCTTCTTAACATGTTATGAACTCTTTTTTATGTTTAATTCAAACGTTTGATTTATTTATTGTAATCAATTATATATACAGATTTATTATCAAATAGTTTGACTTAAATATATTCGTCATTTTATAACAAAAAATTCTTTACTAAATATTTCTTCATACTTTGATACTAGAGTGTTTTACAGAGATAAGAGAAAATAGGATATTCTTTACGTAATTAACTTTCAAATCTTAAAATAAAAACCCAAGGTTTTAATTGTCAATTTCTCACCCATAACTCATCGTTAATGACACCTTCCACACCTTGATTGTCAACCTTTTGAAAATCGGATGCGGTATTTAAAACTGATTAAAAGACAATGCCAATGTTTTCGCCCACAATTTAGTAGAGACATGAAAAATTTAACGGCTTTCTCTGTATCAGAAAAGAGAAACGCAAAAAAATATTGATGCACTCTCCACGCAAATGATGACTAACCCAGAAAGAGGATGGTCGTCCCGAGAATTTAGATGGAAGAGAGGGCCAGGAACTGGAATTTTGCTTAATAATCATGTTTTGATTAAATTTCACGACTGAAGCGCTCACGTCCGGCCAGATGAATGGGTTTTAATGGAATTCGCCCCCATCTCTCTCTTTTCATATGTCTATGGAAATGTGCGATGGGATTACTGTAAAAACATTTCGGGGATGCGCGACACTTGTTTTAGGAGGGGTGGTCCGGGTTGCAATAAATTTGGACGTTCGTGTAATTTGGGATGAGCGGTTTTAGACGGGCCAGAAAAAGAGAGTCAACCGTTCGCTGGACGCTGCTGTCATTTTATAAACTGGTTACGCTTATTCGGGACTCATCCCCGTCAATCCAAACCAATAATTCAATGACAGTGAAAGGTCGCGCACCATTTGCACTGCCAGCGATTTATTAGAGAATATCTAAATTTGTTTCCAGTCACGGATGAAATACCGATGCCCATGGCGTCATCTCAATCATTAGTGGCTGTGCTGGTGGTTCAAGCTTGATTTGAAAGTCATCCAATCATACCGACTTCTCTTATTCAAAACTAGCAATATCAACACTTATTTTTTAATCAATCACAATTTTAATCTGATATTTGATATTAAATACTTAAACAATAATATTTGGTTTATTGGTAGGTTATGCGCAGAACTCGCTTGGGGATTATAGCTCTTAAACATATATAAATATTGAATAAGATAATTTTAACGATGTACGATTAATGTATCACCGGAGGTATGGTGGATAGCCATGTGCCCCTTCTCATATATTGCCCTAGCTCTCCTTGCCTATCACAATTTCTGGCCCTTACTAAATTGTTGCTTTAAATATAATGAGACATTCAAACACTTTTGAGACAGATTAGAATAGGGAAGGATGAAAAGTGTTAATTAAACCCGTTATTTAGCATTACACACTAGTGCAATATAGGTCTGGACACTTTAGTGGAGAGGTTTCTTGTTAGTTAAATGTACAGTTAGTTTGAGATGTCACCTAATTTCGGACTATAGAAATTATGTAAAAATGTTGTGAGGATGTTTTCTCCCCGCACATGAGCTTATTGTTGACATAGTATTCAAGAGATTTATTAAAAATAACAAATTGACTGGGATTTTAGTTAAAACTAATTCACATTAAATATCATTTATGCTTTTAAATTTTTAAACTCTTATATGTTCTCAAGTTGTAATAATTTCATAATTAATTTGTGTGGTTTTTTTCATAAATAAATCATAAGTTTAATCTTGAAAAACTCAAATATTAAAATTGTCATAATTTTTTGGAATTTTTTTGTTGATGAATTTTATCCTTTAAGAATATGAGATTCATTTTTAAGAATAAATATAGCTAGAAAAGTATTCATTTCAAATTTTTGCCATCTAAAATTTGTACCTAAAAATACGATGAGTAAACTCGATTTGTAAAGAATTTGAAATGTCCATAGAAACCGAATATACAAATTTTTAAAATAAACAATCCAACAATTTCAATTCGTCCTTCCATTTATTTGAATTTTTGATAAAAGCTCTCGAAATTGATTGAAAAAAGTGGAATAAAGATGCCAATTCACGGTTGATGTCTAGTCGAAAAACGGGTATTTGATGTAGGTTTTTTGTTCGGGTGACATATTCAAATTTGTTGAAGGACTCCAGTCTGATAAAATGGAATTGCTCGGGTTGGGGCTCAATGACCGTGATAAAAAGGATGCGAGGAGCATAAAAGGCAATTTAAAAATTACCATATTCAAGGGTGGCTCCAAAAAGTACATCTTTCGGTCGCTTGGTAACTCTCCAGAGGAAATGTAAACAATTTTAAACAAAAAAACAATTTAATAAAACAATCTCAAACCATATGCTGAATGTCCACTGCAAAACGCCTGAAACCAAATCTAGAACATCAAAGCTTAAGATAACGATCTCTCAAGACGTCTATTTATCCAATTATACTCTATTGTATCTAACGAGTATATTGATTTTGCAGATGTTTGTGTTTTGAAGCAAATTGTAGATAATACAATAAAATATTATATTAACTAGTTTCTGTAAAATAAAGTATTAAAAGAGCTTTACAATCTTTACCCTTTTGTATAAACTAAAAGTTCTTGTCCACGTTATCATATGATTCAAACTTTTTAAAGTTTTGCTAATATCAAACACTCTTTTCATCAAATTAACCCAAATAATTAGAATAAAATTTATTATCTCCAAATTTATTAAAATTGGCTCAGGTTGAATAAATTTCACCAATAAGAAGATTATGAATAAATGAGGGCAACTTATTGGAAAGTTGCAGAACTTGACGTGAAGACTATTTGAAATTTTAATATCTCATTATAATAAACTTTGTTGTCGAAATGAATAATTAATTGAAATAATTTGCACAGCACAGTTTCTTCTTAAAGTTCACATCGGCAAGTTTTGTGGCACTTTAAAGAACAGTAATTGAATAGTTTCCTACATTAAATTTGCCCTATTTATTGCCAATTAGGATTGTCGAATTTGCAAAGTGTGCGAAATGCAAACGAGAAATCCGGATGGATAATATTTATCTTCCAGACCTGGCTAAACTCAAATCTCGTAGTCTTAATGACTGTTTTTCTTGTTCTAAATTGCTAAACTTTTACGTCCAAATATGATCCCTTTTTGCGATTACGTGGGAGGTGGAGGGAGAGAAGTTACAGTTCGATGGGTGAGCTGGCCCGTAATTGGTTATAGTATTTTTAGTATGCGAAGAGGCAGGGACCAGCTTCAGTCGGACAGAATAATCAAATGGATTGAATAAGTTGCATTATAAATGGAGAAGCAGAGGGGGACGGCAAGAAAGAGGAGGGGTTTAAAAGAGGACCCAGATGCGATAGTCCGAAGGGAATTGCATTTGTGGCACTTGAGTAAGTAATTTACATTGAAAATCATTACGGTGTTTGCAAACTCCTCTGTCCTGGCCAGACAGAGAGGAAGACCGCCTCAAAGACAAACTTGCAGACTGAAGAGAGAAAGAAGAGTGAGCAGAGTGCAGAAAGGGCAGCCCTCCTTAAAGGGGTGATTTATATTTGGAGCAACTTTGTTCGACTGCTGCCGGTTAAATTTATGTAGAACGAATTAATTTAAGTTGGCAAAGAAAAGTTGACTTCCATTAGAAGTGTGTCTTGTCGTGTCTTTTTGGCGATTATTCGCAAAAGAGACTGTACTTTAAAGAGCACAAAGAAAGATGAAATGTTACGTGACATTTTCCATAAACTTTTTCGCAAAGGTGGTATGTGTATTGAATCAGAGGAAATCTTTTAGAATAAAGAAGATTATTGTGAAAAATACAAAGTGGAGGAGTCCGGATTAAGAATTGGATTACTATTCTCTACGCTACAGTGTCTGTGTCTAGAGTCTACCTTTTGTTTGTCTTTATAATCATATTGAAATGGGAATGAGAAACTTGAGTGAAATGATGAAAAGGTTAATATTTGATTTTGTTGAACCAAAAGATTAACTCGGACAAATATTGAAATTTCCAATCAGTCTCCAATTTTATGGCCAAATCAAACTTATGCAACATAAAACGGCATAACTAATGTTGGTTCAAATATCACTTTGAACAACTTTTGTTGAAATACCCGATCGTTAGTCTGCGTGTTTGGCAATTAAAAATTGTGGATTTTCTTAACTGGTTTACATTAAATTCAGCATTATTTCATGGTTATTTGAAGCAATAATTTTAATGTTCAATGGGTTTAAGGTTAAAGGGTAAGACTTTGTACAGAACAGACTCTGTCTTAAGGTTCTTTTATTATGAATATTCCACTGGAGAGCACCTGGCAGATGTGTTCAAATGAAGGAGTATGCCAAGATTTCCCTAGAACCCGTTATTGTCCTTATTTATAATGTCGTTTTGAAATAAAGAGGGAAATCAGGATGGCATTTACATTTCCAGGAATTACGTCTCCTGATAGAATAATATACCATTAAATGTTTTTCTGCTTGACATAAACATGGGTTTTTAATTTTTGTTTATGTACAATGTGGTGCTTTCATGTATTTTATTGTTTTAATAAATCATATTAAAGCTTCTTGTTATGTTGTTAAATTGGAACAGACTATGATTTTCCTACATATTTATGATGATATTTTTACCTAAGCAGCATTTTAATTACAAAGCATATGTATCTATTTTAATTATTATTATCGAATGAAAAAAATAGATAACAACATGTCAAGTAATTCATAATTACTTACTTACATCCTTCAGGCTCTCTTCAAATTTTCTATGAGGTTTGTCCTAAATAATATGTCGGATAGTTTAATGTACTAGTAGGTCCCCACAAGTGCACGATGGGCTATCTTTCATCCCTATTTGAAAAGTTGGAAGTTACACCTTCCCTGTCCAGTGCGAATTATGTTATAAATCGTATAGAGGTTTCAGTTGAGGTCAAAACCCTTAACTTCCTCCATAGGATGTTGTATATATTGCAAATTTAATGGTATTCTCGTTCATAAAATTAACTTTAAAAAATATAGTCAATGATAAGATATATTTTTTAAAATTAATATGGTTTTTATTTAAATATATTCTGTTCAGAGATAGTAATAACTTTTAACATTCGGACGATAGCAAAATGAAAATGATATTTGTAAAGTATTGTTTCGATTTTATTGTACAATAAATTTGCATAAAAATACGATATGATATAAAATAAAAATTGGATAGTGATAATTGAAAAGACTTTATTTATGACATCATCACATTCTGTGGAGCATAAAATTCGTTGACATTGGCTTTGGGTCGTCGGGTATTGAACACGAGCGGAAAATATTCCACGGAGAGTATCGGTCCTTGGCTGTTGCTGGATGATGGGGTTTAGTGGAAAATAAGAGACTAAGGAATTTCCTTATACATAAATATCAAGGAGAATCCCTTTTACATGGTATATGTCCTGCTGTGTGTGTTTTTTTCTTCTCATCTTCCTCTAACGCTACATGTGAATGGATTTCTTAAAGGGGCGACTTTTTACAAGCAAAAATCGATCCGACCATAAGTTAGTTGTGGAGATAAAAATTTCTGATGGGTTTCTCCCAGATGAATTATTTAAATGTAGGGACATGTTGTTGGATGCAATTTTCTGGTAGCACTTTGCTAGCTTAAATGTAATCTTGTATTAAAATTCCTCTTGACACCGCAGAGTGGAGGAACTATAATGGCACGACGCCACTGAGGATTTGTTTGTTTACTGGCTGTTCTCTCTGCAGGGCAGATACTGCTAGTTAAGAATTATCACTATTAGGTGGAGAGGAGGAGCAAGAGGAGAATGGGCCTCTTCAAAAAGCTCTTGTTTCGGTTGATTATTATTTATTCTCGTGGTTACTGTTTATTTTATAGGGTGCATCGAAAAGATTTAAATGCCAAAAATTTCATTTAAATACCTATTACATTGTGAATTTGTTACTATGAAATTCACAAAAACTCATTGAATTATTAACTTTATTGAGATCTTGCTAGAACCATCTTTTCATTGTAGAAAATGAATATAGCAGATCAAAATAAGTAATTGAATATGGTTCATAATGGCCAATTTATCTCAAATGATTTTTTTAATTAAATTATTCATTATGAAGATAAGATAATGAATAAAGCGAAAATTTTCATCAGATTTCAAATTAACGTCAAATTTAAGCCGAGGCTGAATCTACTTGTGGTATTATGTAAAATTTCTATACATAAGAAAATCACATAAATAAAAATGAAGACAGCAATGTTAAAGCTTAACGATGCACCCTATAAAGTCATGATCAAGTTTGGAATAAGTTTTATAATTTCGCTGGCAGATGTTAAATCGACGATGGATAGATAGGAAGGAAAGAGTCTGTCTTTTATTCAAGTATTATGGCAAAGTTTGAATGGAGAGTGTTGGTGTTTACACATTGATGATAGATGCAATCGTCTATTTACTCTTGGAGGGATTAATTTCAATTATGTTTGGCGTTCAAGGGCACGTTCATGCCATGTTTCAAGTTTCCTGAACACACACACCATAGAGCCCAGCAAACGGGACAACAAGAGGGCTGTTATGTGTTGGCTGCTGCTGGTGCTGCTGTTGAATGGGTAACAGATCGTCTCCTCAAATTTATTATGGATTTAATTAAGTGAAAAAAGCAGAACCGTTTTAATAAAGTTAGAATGCTTGTAAGCACTTTACAAGTGGGGTTGAATTGGTGTACTGGAATTTTTCAGAAATTGGAGGGTTTTTTTTTGTTTTTTGTTATACGCCGCAGCGTGTCGGGCTTTTTGTTTGGATACTATGTCTAAAGGGGGACTCTCAGGGCGGAGAAGATGGCATCGAGAGGGAATTTAATTGGTTTAATTTAAAATAAAATAATGAGCTGGTTTAGCGGTTCCGTTTAAAAGTGCTTTATTAGTATATTATGTAATCGTAATATTTGGTTACTGTTTGCTAGTATTAGAAAGTGTTTGTTTGGAAATGTAATTGGATTGATAAATGCTTCCATGAATCAACCATATCCATAATATTAAGTAAAGAGGAACAAGTTAAGAAATTATCAAGAAAATATTGTGATAGATATTTTTGTGGTTTCTTAACTACAATAATTGAAAAAGTTTCTTAATTTAATATTCGAGATAAGGCAAAATAACGAAGCTTTAATAATTGTATGAAAAGTCTTATATTATATTTTGAATAATATACATTTAGTCATTTAAAACACTAGTGATTTTTCTTTATTATTAAAGTGTGAAAGAAATCAATCTAATTTATATGGTAGTCAGTTACTTTGTGCATAGTTTAACAGAATTAGTTGATGATTTGATTATGAATACTCAAACCTGTGTATCGGTTAATCTAAATTTAAATTTTTATAAACCATTACTTTTTTTAAATTTTAGTGTTAATTCATTGAAACCACTCGTTACGTTCGTGACTTTAAAGGATCATAATGTTTAATATAATAATTTTCCCACTACATTCCATTGCGTAACTGGGGGTAGTTTCAACCTCAACCAAAATGAGTATTAGACTTTTTCATGACTTTTTGTTTTTCAGTGTATTAGTAGCCAATTAATAGCACCTAGACCAGTTGAAAAAGGACCTAGTCAATCCACCCATTTATTTTTTACGCCATTACTTAATTTTAATTCGCTATGAAAACTATTTCGCAATATTATTGATATACACAATGAGGAAACTTTTTCGCGGTGAAAATTGTCCCCCTGGGATTTGATCCCACGACCAGTCCAGGATATTAACCACTAGACGACACAAGCGGCCTATGTTTAATAATGCCTTATATTATCTACCTAGTTGTATAAATAACTATTTTCTTAATGTATGGTTTAAAATAAAATATTTATAGGAATATAATAATTATACGCTGTGAAAATAAGTTTCTACAACAATTACGTTAAAGGTTAAAAGATCATAATATTTTTTACTTATGTTCCATTAGTAAATGAAAATATTATTCATTTGGGTCCATCTATTATTAAATTCCTTTGAAAGAGAGGATTCTCTATGTAAAGATTTTTATATTTTGGGCTTCACTTTAATGTTAATCAATTTTGTGAAGGGGTTTATAGGCATTGTGGACCATTGTCCTATTTGGTTTGATTCATCTGTGTTATTTTTATGACAATAGGTTTTTTGTCGCGTTTTTATGCCATCCCTAACGATGTTTATTGAAACTTTTGTCGTTATTCTTGTCCTTGGCCATGGATGGGAAACGTGGAGAGAAGAATGCGAATAAAATGGCGTGGGGACAAAATGTATTCATTTCTTCTTCCTCCGCTTTCAGATGTGATTCCTAGTCTCGCTCTTTCTGTTCCGTTATGAGATTCTCCTAAATTTACTTTTATTAATAACATTAATAAAGCACAAGTCTGGGAATATGTATGACTTGCTCTGTGTTATTAATAACGATAAACTTTTGTTTTAGAGAAATGGTCAGTAATAGCACTAGGGATAAATAGGAAGAAGGACGGGGAAATAGAGAGAGAGCGAGAAAGGGAAAACTGGGCCAGCATTCGAGGATTTAGTTCAGTTTTGTAAAGGAAAGATGAAGCCAAGTGTAGATGAGTCATGGGTATTAGTTTTCCGTAGCTTAATTGGACGATAATAATTGGCCCGCGGGACTCGGAAAAGCGAGGAAATTAATGCGATTTATGGGTATAATTGTTTCTTAAATTGCGGAAGGAATATGAAAGTGCTTATAATACTATAAGCAGAAAACTCATTTAGGGAATTCGAGTACATGTTTTGGGTATTGGAATTTAAAGGGGGTTTCTAACAGATTATTTTTAAATTAGGTCGTCGCCATACAAATCATCCTTTTATATTTATAGCGCTTTTTATTCGTTTGCCTCTTTGATATCCCGCTCTTTTATGTCCTTTTGTTATGTTTGCTTAATAAATGGAAGCCCACAGGGTTGATGGTTGTATTGTGATACAGTGGAATTTTATCAGATCTTTTTATGACTTAATTATTTCGGAATTGTCTCCATCGATTTAGAATTATTTAACGTTCTGTATTTAAATGGTTTTAAATTGTTAACTGTTATTTAATTTTTAAATTGAACTGCATTAAATTGATATAATTTGACATTAAAGTGCTAAAAATTACAGTTTTATATTACATAAAATTTTATATGCTGCTTAGGTGCAAAGTACTTTATAATGACTCAATTTGCTGTTAAAATATTGGTTAATTTTATTTTAAATTGATAATCACATAACTGAACAATGGGGATTAATTTTATTAACTTTATTAACTATACTGTAATTTAATATTGTCAGTAAATTGGATCAAATTATACGCTTTACAAACTTGTGTGTTTGCCATTTGGCGGAAAATTAGTTGAAATTTTAGGCTCTGTGGGGCAGGAATATACGAGTAGATGGTATTTGCGGATGCTGCCCCAGTCGATAATTACGTAGTGTTGAAATACACAAATATGTCGTAAATGATGGCTTAAACGCAGCAATAAATATTGATTTAACGGTCGGGCAAATATTGGTCAGTGTCATTAATAAATATTATGTCATTGAAAGTTATTCAGATTACTGCTTACTTTCAATATTGACGTGCGGTTTCTCTTTTCTTTTTAGAAAAAAAATTAGATAATGTATCAATTTCTTATGAAAATAACCCAATTTGTGTCCTGCGGTGTCGAGTGTGCATTCTTCCGAGGGTAATAAAAACCAATTTCTCGACTGCTGAAACGGATTTGAGGTGCAATTCGAGAAATTGTGGTCAAAGAAATTGCACAGGTGAGTTGCTTGAACTTGATTCCCCGCAGTCTTCCTCAGAAGTACCACGTAAATTGTGCCGAGGAAATTGTGTGGTTGGTTTGTTGTTTATTTGATACACCAGATTTTCTTATATATGGTTAGTCTTTTCGCAAAGGTGCATTTTTATCCCTCGTCTTTTCGAAATATAAATGATTCATGCAAATTCCACAGTACATATAGAATAACTGGTTTTTAGCTTACATGGAGTGAAGTTTGTGGTCAAATTGTTGCCAATGACTTTGCTTTGGGTCGTATATACTTTTAAATAGTAGAATCGTGTTTTGAAATATTTGTTTTTTTTTAAATGTTAGTTCTAAATTGATGTAAAAAACATAATATAAAACAAGCTCTTCTATGTATTTTAAGGTAAATCTTGAATTTAGAGCTTTTCTAAAGAGATAATTTTAAAATTCAAATCAGCACGTTGATAAGATAATAAACGACTAGTAACTAAATAGTAGGAAATTTCTTTTAAGATTTGCCATTATTTTTTACTTAGAATAAATTTGAGTAAGCAAGTAAAAGTACTCGTAATCTCGTACCATATGCTGTAGATGTCTCAACAAGCAATTCTGTAGGAACTTATGACTGCCATTATGTTATGCATTGAACTCTATAATTTAAGTTTCTAACATTTTAAGCATGTAATAAGACTATTAAATTATGTAACATAAAATCTGTTTCAAAAGACTTATTAAAGATGGAATGTTGATTTATATGTTCTTTTCCAAGAATTTTTAATGACATGGTTCGTAAATTTGAAATACACATATTTATGGCCCTTCCTACTTCAATGCTAAAAAACGGCGGAATTAGTATCTAGATAAAGAAGTGCCTAATTGCTGTTTCTTCTGAAACACCGGCTAAGCTCTTGATGAATATATGAATTTGATTATTTAATCATTACTCTTGAATGAGAAGAAAGCTAAAACGAATATGGCAATGGATGAAAGAGATAGATTTTGAATGATCGGTCAAGAAAATGTTTCATTGCCAATGGGAGCCATTAAAAGTGTTTAGTTTGCTATTATAGACTGATCCAAGTGATTATGAGGATGTATTCAAACTGGAATAAAGGCAGAGCGCGCTTTATTGTGTGCGCTTTTTGGAGAGGCAGCTGCCGATGGACAGGGCTGCTTTTGAACAGTCTGTGTGAGAGAGAGATGGAAAGAAAAGGCTTGAGACGATTTTCTGCCATTAAATTTGATAATGGTATTGTTCGTTGGACAGACGATGATGTCTGTTGGCGAACTCTCCTCTTGAATGCAATCAGAAGGTTGTTGACTTGTTAAAGCGACGGCGACGACGGCTGCGATTAATTCAAGACGTCACAAAAGAACGTTTGCGCTCGGGTCTCCACAATAAGAGCTGGTAAGGCTCTCCTCTGTTCTGCTGCTCGCCGACCGACCAAATCAGATTAAACTCTATTAAATCAATTTGAAATTCGTTTCCGACTCGTTAATTTTACCTAGGTTTCGCGTTAATTAAAATGGACTGGACCCGATTCCAGGTTCTTAAAATTTAGCCAGCAAGTAGCAATTTTAACTAGGGTTCACAGATGTTTAGTAGTGTTTGATTTTATGATAAATAGCTATTATTCTTCAAATAAATTTCTTTCTAATAAAGTAAAACATAGTGTTAATTTAATCAATAAAACACATTTTTAAAAGAAAATATATATTTTAACAAAATGTATTAAACTTAAAATATTCTATTATTTATTTCTTATCAAAATGTGGTTATAGACAAAAGCTTTGTATTCCCTTGTAAGTCTCAACAATATGGCAGTATGACAAGTATGTTAATTTTCTTTTCAAAAGTAATTTTAAAAAATAATAGCTTACGTAACGGCAGGTAATGACGTACCTTTCTAGTCGAGTAAAAAAGTTCTTCATGAGAAAATTACCTCTTAGATTGCATACTAAGCTTTATGTAATTCCAACAAAATAATTCTTAAACCCAATTTTTAATACCAAAATGTTAATATTTTTTATTAATTTAGAATTCAATTAATAAACTGAAGTAGTAAAGTGTTTTCGACAAAGTTAGAACTAACCTACCGATTCTAGAATAGTTCAATATAACAATCCTATTTATCCAGAACTGGCGAATGTTGTTTGCACTGTTGCTGACCATATGATTTTGTAGTCGAAATCGTCGAGGCGCGTAATTCTGAGACAAGAAATAATAAGGCAATAATCAAAGAAGAAATTGCTATATTTACGGTAAATGAGGCCGAACTGATGCCTGGTGCCCAACTAAACATAAATACACGGGTAGTTGTTGGTGAATTAATAGGGAATATGGTTAAGGTGGCGACACCAGCACCGGAGTAACACATAGATTGGCTTGGTTTGGCTGGCTCTATGGTAAGAGAATAGTTTAGCCCATATGCTGAATTGTGTTGTTCTTCTTGTTGCTCGTTCTCAAGTTGATTTCGTTGTTGTGTGGAGTAGTATTTTTTATATTCACATTAAATTGGACTTTAATGTTATATACAAAGGAGAGGGGAGAAAGAAGCAACATTGAACATTCTGATCGCATTTTGTTCTTTAATGTTGCTAACTGTACTTCAACTCCAGTTACCGTTGATGTGATTGATTTGTGCGTACAATTAAATGAGATGTGTAATTTCAATTTGCTGGAGCCCAAGACAGTAATTATTGGGGTGGGATGGGTGCCACCCGAAATGAAAAATGACAGCTGTAGGGTTTTGATTAATAAATGTTCTTAGTAGTTATAATTTGTAATTATTACAGTGATTGTTATTTCTTCATTAGAGTCAGTTTAATTTATAAGTAATTGAAGCTAATTATAAAGTTAGGCCCGTTTAAGCTCACTTAATTGATTCACCATTTAGCGCATTACGTAGTTTTAATTGCACTGAGTTAAGATAAATTTATTTTATATTAATTAAATGCATTTTATAGTCATTTATCTTTATGTAATTAAGAAAATAAAATCCATTTACTAAAATAGTGCTAATTAAACAAATAGCTTAAGTTAGAAAATTGGTTTTCGTCAATAAAACAGGCCTTTAAAGCAAACAATTAGAATTAACAATCGCAATGTTTCATTAACCTGGTTCCAATAGTGTTTATAGCATAATGAAATGTTTATTGTTTCCTGAACAAACTTTACCGATTCTATTTTGTGTTTCTTACTAATTCACTAAATCTGTCAAGTCAATTGAAAAATTCCAATTTGTTTCGCCTTAATTATCGCAAATTGATTAAAATAGAATTGGAGAGAGGGAGAGAAGAAAAAAAAACATTTTGTTCTTTTACGGAATGGTCAGGGAATTAATGGTTCAATTTTAGAAAATGGGTAGCTAAGTAAAAGAAAGTTGAGCAGCGTTGTAAACATAGTGAAGAAATGGAATGAGCGTAATGAAATGCAGTTCAATCTAGCGTAAAATTGTCGCTGATTTGAAGAGATGGAAAAAATAGTAAGAAGATATGGAAGGAAATGGAAGAAAAATGGACAAACAAGTTTGCAATCGTGGATGGAATTACAGTTTTAATAGATCAGTTAATGCATTTTTCTCATTTTCATATTATTTTAGCCTTGATAAAGAAATTACTGATGAGAATGGATGAGTTTTCCGAACTCTGCTCAACCTGATGACCACTGACTACAACATTCATTGGTGAGATGAAGAGAGATGGGGACACATTGCTGAACTGGGTGCTATCCATCTATATTAGTATTCTATAACCACTTTCGCATGATAATTGCATTTAAATTCGGTTACAGATAGTGAAGAGAGTGAGAGAAAAGCCATCATTCGAAGCACTATATGAGATGGCATTATTTGAAATGTAATTGAAATTCGTTCTTAAATTGCTTGATTATTCCAATGATTGATTTTCCTCCACCATGATGCACCGTATAAATTGGATTCCGTGTAAACGTTAAAGATATTCTGGATATTGAGATGTACCATAAGTTCTGACAATCATTTAGTGGAACAAAGGTATTTTAAATTAATTGTTATGGCTGGAATACTTTTTAGTTATATTCAATAAGATTCTACTTTATATATATATTTATTTCTCTAAAAATATCATCTTGAGGTTCAATTTCTTGAATAGTAAGGAACTACTCAGGTTTGGGGTGTCTGATCTTCACTAGGTCTATAGTAAGTTTATATTAGTATACTTGCTTTTTAATACAATTTCATCTGGTTATGTTATTTTCTAATGGTGAAAGTAATTAATTCGAGATTTGATTATTGCCGAGTATTATGATTGGAGTCATAACTTTTGGACACTCGAGATATAGATTAGCATAGTTTAGAGATAGGAAATATAAAAGGCATGTACCGGAATAGTTTCTTCTTTTTATTATTCTGTTTTCTATGCTCGTTTATGATAATGGTCTTTTTTCGTGTCGAAATCCTGTTTCCACGAAAATTGGACAAGAATTAATTGAGTAAACGACGTTGTATTTTTCAGGGTACAATTGTTCGATAACCGTAGTTTGGTGAATATGCTAAGGGAAATCCTCACCAAATAGGGTATAGAATAAATGGATGTAATAAGTGGTAATGGCTACCGAAAAGAATTAGTAAAAGAAAACGGGCAAATTTAAATTTGCCTACAAATTGGATAACTTTCGCTCATTTCGCCGACTTGTCTAAATTAATTGAACTTTAATATGCATAATAATGATGTTTATGTGTAAAGTTTTGTGGATTCCCTGGATCAAAATACGAAGAATAGGGTAAACGGTTTAAAGAAAAGATAAAAGTAAAAGGTGTTAACATGAGAAAAGGCATTGTAAGAAGATACATACTATATACAAAAGATTTGCACTACTTATAAGAGGGTTTTCCTCTCGTTTCAGTTTCAGACCATTGTTCTGACTTGGCTGATGAGTATGCTTCGTGTCACCAGCGATAGTCAGAATGAATGAGTCGAATTACACGTTATTATTTCCATATCATGGCACAGCAAATCTGATAATTAATCTGTGCTTGCCGAAAAGCCATAAGCAGGAACGAATCTAATTAAAATTTGCCATTTTTTGACAGGGATTTCAAGTTTGTGTAATGTTTGATTTTCAATTTGATCCGCAAAGGTTTTTGGTCATTGAAGGCGCGGGCCATTGTTTGCAATTTCACACAGCTAGCGCTTCAGGTTAATTAAGGCAGACGTCTCTACTCTTGTGAAGGTCGCGAATTTCGGCTCGGAAAACAAGTAGTAGCTTAATTTCGTTTTGCTTACCGGTGTTGGCCAATTATGAAGCAATTTCGCAACCAGTCTCTTTATATTGTAATTAGTTTGTTGTGTTCATCACCACTTAATTATTAGGACAAAAGTAGGGTTCATTAAGAAGTGTTTAATAGGTTGTTAACATAAATAGTTCTTAATTTTTTGACAACTGAAGGCATTTTAATTTTCCAAATGATTTATTTTCCTCTTTCTCTCCCGATTGCTCCTACGGTATTTCCTTTTTTGTACAAAATCAGCACGTTTTATCTCGGCGTGTGCTTGTGTACTTTTGAGAGGACTTTGTGCTGCACTTTCCGGGAAATTTATTTGACAATTTAATCCTTTCCGAATAGCAAATGATTACATTATAAAATAGACCAAAGGTTTTCGGGTGCCGGGCTCTGCTGTGCCAAATTACAGTCTCTCGCTTTTCATATGATGAGTGTGTAATAAAATTCTCGTTTACCAATAGGAAGCTGATGGTAGTTTCCAGCTCTTATCTAACTCTCCCATCAGGTGGATTGTGATGTAATGGTTTTATGTGCCTCAGAGAGATGCGATACACACGATTTAATGATTTGGGGAAAAGCCCCTTCTCGTACTTTTCGTCGAATTGTATTATCATATTCTAGGATCATCTGAAAGTCAAATCTGCATTATTTTACACGGTCTTGTTTTGGATTTAAGAAAATCGAGTTTTCATGAATTTAGAGGGAAAATCTTTTATTCATATTCTAATTGTAATCCTATTAAAGAATGTTTGAACAAAAAATGTTTGATGTATACAGAAATAGACAAAATCTGTGAATTAATTCTGTTGCTTGAAAGATCAAAGAATTTTTATTTAGAATTAAATGTAATACATAATTGATAATTATAAAGTAAAGGAATAAATTGCATGTTATTTCAATGGAAATTAATGATATGAAAATGTATAAAAATGTTCTTATTTGAAACAGAATCGTCTAACCCCTCATATAATTATGCTAAAGTATCAGTGTTAAAACAGTAATTTAGTTAGTTTATATTTAATAATTTATTATCCTTCCCTATTATAGTCATATTGTTTTCATAAGTATGGGCTTAACCTTTTCTTATTTACGCGTTTCCCACAATTTATATTTGAAATAATTCAATTTAAAGAGGTTACACATGTCATCATATATTATTTATGGGATTTGAATAGGTTAACAAGAAAAGGTAGGGAATTCCTTCAATTTGAATAATTAAAATTTGACACTTGATTGTCAGGTAGCTCTGGAATTTTATAAAATTAGTACACTTGCTTCGATAAATAATTAATTTATTGTGCATTACGATATACAATTTGATTGATGTCCTAGAGATGTAGGTGTATAGGTAGATTAATATTTAAGCAGGTCATTTTTTCAAATGGCTTATGTAAAAAACTTTTAAATATTTTCTTAAAAACTTAGGAAAATATTAAAAAATTATTTTTTCATCTGTCTATCGAGATGCATTTTTGTGCAATTCCATGATTATTATGTTTCATGAAACATACTGTGGATTCAAGTTTCTTTCAATATTGAGAGCCCAATGTCAAAGAGAAAACATAAAACCTGATCATAAAGTATGTGTACAATATAAAAATCCGTTTTTAACTATACAAAATAACCAATGAAATTTTAAGTTTATATTATTACATGTATTACATAATGATATTAATTGTAGTAAAATACACCAACCTAAGTTTACCATGTAATAAAGTATTGTAAGGATTATTAGGTTCTTTTTTTGTTATGAATTACAATATTCTATAAAGTCAAAACCATAGTTTATTATGCAATTTTTATCACCGTAAAATAACACATAGACACAGTCTTTCTCCGTTAACAGTCTAAATGACCTCAAAAGGCGTCGAAGGGACAACCCGAACTTCGCAGCTTATGTTCCCCAATAGACACAAAGCCAAACTTCTTGACAGGGCATTGCAAACTTGGCAAGCACCTGCTACAATTAGGAAGAGGGTTTACGTGGGAATATTATCCATTTTTTATAGAAAATTTCAAATAATTTTAGCAATTATTTTCAATTATGTTTCCCTCAAAAGAGAGGACATATTTAATGCAATATCTATCGCTCTTAAGCTTTTTTATCTGTACTCTTAAAATAAATCAATGTTATGAATAAATTAAATAAAATTAATTCGTTCAAAGGATTTTAATGTTAGGGGGGTACCTCTAATCATAAAGGTTTCATGTCTAATAGAAACCGTTTATTTGCACCACACTTTTGTGGTAGGTCTTTATATTTGAGAGAAATATTGGATAAATTCAAAAGAGAGCGCAAAAAGGTGAGTTGAATTGGGAGAGAAAAATGTACGTTTAATACTATTATTAGTTTGGAGTTGTTGAGCTTGCGGAAGAAAGGTGTTTTAGTTCGATTCGGGTGAACAAAAAATCAAAAAACATTTTGAGCAGTGGTTTTGAATGAATAATCGGGGTTTTAGTGCGGGTGACACATTCACTGGCCGCTGAATAATTATAACTTGTTTTAATTTTGCAATCACACCTGTGCAAATAATCAGTTTTGCTTTGCCAGCTGAATATGTGTTAATTTTCTGTTGACATTAAAGTAATAAGTCACGCTAAGCTGTGTTTCTGTTCGCGTTTGATTCGTGTTAGTTTGTATAAAAAAGTGTGTAATTTTCACAACTAATTTGGTGTAATCAGAGAAGAAAATGTGTTTTGCTCTCTCTAGAAGTGATAAGGGAAAATGAGAGAGCGTTTAGGATTTGTTGTTTGAGAGAGCGAATGGTTAGATGAGTTCGATTCATTCAATCCAATTGAAGTAGCCGTTGAATATCAATTGGAATAAAAGTTTGGGGAATATTCTGTTTGCGTGAAGTTGTTAAGGAATTTGTGGAATTGGCTATTGTTGAATATATCTAGTGTTTACAGAAAGTGTTTTCTGTTGAATCAATTTGATTTCAGTGCAGTGCTTGTGCTTTAGTTTTATCTTCCAACCGAAATTCCGATAATAATTTTCAAGTGTCGTTGTGTTGTTTGCCTACTACTTTTGATTACCGGATACAACAAGAAGGCAGCTAATGCAACATCTTTTGTGGAATATTATCTCCGCTATTGTGTGAGTGGCTTTTATTGGCACTAAGTTTGTTTATTACGATGATAAGGAATTTGATGAAGATGATGGTTTCTTTATCTCTGATTTGCCACAGTTTTTATTTGTTACTGTTTTTTGTCGAAAATTATTTATAAAACCGAAAACCTGAAAGTCTCGGGAATGAAGACGAAAACTTGCATACCTAAAGAAAACGAAGATGATTGTGAGCGAAATCCGGTTTTCAATTTCGTGAATAACTAATCAAGTGAATGACATTCAAAGTGTGGTAACAAAGCCGCTTCAATAAAGCCATTATTATTAATCTCAGTAGGCTGCTTATAAAAAATAAAAGATGTGCATAAAATACTCGTTTTTGAAACGGTCGGTGTGTCTCCGCTATTATAATCAGAAAGTCAATTGTTGTGGAGGCAAATAATAGAAGTCAATTTATCTAGCGCATTGTCGAGAACATGAAAGGGGTTTCTTCTCTAGTGGATAGTTCTTCTCCGGTCTTCTTAGCGACCAAACTAAGAACATCGTTGTTGCCAATTCTCTCCACTTGACACACATTCAACAGCAAAATTCTGAAGAGACAACTCGAGAAAATGAACCACAAAATGCTGCTTTCAGAACAAGATTACACACATATTCTCGTGTGTAAGTGTATGAAATTAGCCCCAGAAGTTCATGCTCTGAGGATATTTAATTAGGCTGGGTATCGCAAAACCGTAGTGATAAATTGGAACGCATACATCCACGTGGAAATTCTGTTATCAGAAATTTCTTCAGAAACGTCGTCGGCGTCGTGGTCCGACGTTGGTAATTAATTATGGAATTACTAATTCGTGTTTTTATCAGAGTGCTCTTATCACAAGGAAGAAAAACATGCTCGTTTACAGTAAAGCAGACTGAAAACACCCTCTGGTCGTAAAGTAAATGTGTAATTGTCCAGAGAAAAATAACCAGAGTAATAAAAAGTAGGAAGATTTTAAACCCATAATATACTAATTCTGTTTAAAGGAAATTGATTGAAATGTAGCCAAAGCTTAACTTCCTCTCTGGTCAGAATAAAATGAATTAAGATTACGTTTTACGATACAAAAAACTAAACAATCCATAAAATTATTAAATGTATTCAATTTTCTAGAATATATAATAATTAAAATTTATAGTGTTTTGCTTATTTACAACCCTAATTCGATACACTTCATTGTTCGTTGCCACTTGCCCACTAATTGCCAGCTGCCCACGTAGGCTAATTTTAAAATAATTGAGACCAGGTGACGAAACCTGTAATATTTTGCCCCATTTTTACCTTTCCGGCACGATTTTTTCCCATTGACAAATTGACAAAATTCACTATCGACGACTAGGCGCTGCTGATTTCCTGCCTTTATTATTACAACCCATATTAGTAGGTTTCCTTATCGCCGCCCGGTCGCAATTACGATTGGGAATTTTTGCTGGATTTGCTTTCAATTAGCTCTCTAGTCTGTTATCTCGGATAAATGCGGTCGGAATAAATATTAGCACTACATAGGAGCAGATAAATATTCAATTAAACAGTAGAAGGTGTGATAAAATATGATGTACTTAATTCAATTATTGAAGTAGCTTCCGAGACTTTTTTCGGGGAATTATAATTGAAAATGTCAATGCTTTTCCTTGGAAATTCGGGTAAAGGCTGGTCTCTTTCTCAGAGAGATTTTATTTTTTGTACAAATATTGAAAATGAAATGTCAAGTACCTAAAATCCATTTTCCTATATTTTACCAAAAAATATATAATATAATTTTATAAAACGTAGACATAAAAATTTAATGGTTTTTAATAATTGATGATTTTGGAAAATAAAGAAAAATAATCTTATTTCTTTGTAAATTAAGATTATTCTTTTGGACATAAAAGCTTTTTGAGAGTCTGATAATATTAAATTAATTCAAAGTGAATTGCCTTGTCGGAGCGTATCAGTTGGTCTGAATCGTTACCCAGCTTTTTTACAATTTAAAAATTTAGCCAAATAGGTATATGAGAAGAAGACCGGTTCTGGCTTTTTTTACAACGGTGAAGATTTTATGTTTGAATATATTTTATTGATTTACATTAAAAGTGCCGGCTTTGAAATTACGTCATTAATTTTCTATTGACAAAATCCGGGAGGGCTTTAGCGTGACTCAAATTTCTAATGGGCTTTAAACTAAAACGCCACTTGACCTTATATAAGCATTGTTATTATTCATGAGCGGTTAAATTTAACCCTCAAAATGGTCAATATCATAGTACGGATTTTTTAAAACTCGATTGCCATTTTAAAATCCGAAATTTTTTATTGTTTAATTTTTCAGAACAAACCGTATTGAATTCCTTTGAAGAGTTTTGTATAAAATTAAATTAAACCTTGAATTTAATTTATATTTACCTGTTATGATTGGATACGGATAATTATAACTACTTAGTGATTTAAATTGCTTAATATACGGTTGAAAACGTTTTGTTTTTCAATTTTGTCGATGATGTTTACAAAATCACCTATTTGTTTCAAAGATGATAATTTATTGAGTTCAGTTTATGGAGTGGAATTTCCAAAATATAACATTTAAAAGTGAATATTTATGGAAAACAGTTAATTACGTAAATGGATAGTTTGTTTATTATAATAGTTTGATGGATAATGAAAAAAACTAGTTGTTTCCAAATGACCTTTTCAGGTAAATGGTGAGGTCATCCAAATAACATTTCGGAATTTGAAGAAAATCTATTGTATTTTGATTGAATTATTGTATCGGACCGGAATTTCATTGTTTATGTTCGATGTGTGTCCTTTCATGTTTCATGTATATATTATATCATCATCAAATCGGAAATGGAAAAAACTAGGACACAGAAAAAGCATCTATTGATAAGATATAAAATAGAGTTGGAAAATTGGCAGAATAGAAAGGTAGAATCATTATTCTATTAGCGTCGTCATAGATTGTGGAACTATGGTTTTTGGTTCTCATATATTGATTGAATGGACGGATTGGATTGGGAGTGCGATAAATTAAAGACAGCTCTGATGTGTGTGTGGACTAGGGCTTTAGAAATGATTGATTTTGGGGTGGTGATATAAGGACGGCCATTAACTGTGTGTCGACATTGGATTCTTTGATTTTATTATTATATACCCAATAAATGGTCTTTTCTTTGACTGTCTTTCACATACGTGTGTTTTTCTCTTTATCATTTCCCTTTTATGTGTATCTTATTTATTGTATGGTTGAAAGACTGTTTATTTTCCTATTATTAAATGGGCCAGAGACGAGATATAACGAATATGAAACGCACATTCCACATGACTGCCTTTAAAGCTGAATTTGACAGAATTGATTTCAATGATAACAACAATTTACGAAATCTGAATATGGTAATTCCTTAAAATTAGATTCTGTGTTCGTTCCCCAGAGGAGGAGATTCTTTTGAAAGTGGCATTTCTTGTTTATCGTGCCTGAGCCTGGCGTTACATTATATTATCATTGCCTTGAAGTGGAAACGTAAATGGACATCTGCCTTAAAATTGAATTTTTAGTGAACACTTTCATCGGGTTGTGTAATGTGCACGGTGGTCGGAAAAAGGATTTAATTCAAATTTGATAATTTTGTCATTTTGAAATTGAGTTTTCATGATTTAAATTATATTATTAGATAGATAAATAAAATGCCTTTTACAAACTTTAAATATACTATAAAATGTAGTCAAAATAATTAACAGTACATATAACTAATAACAAGATCATCTTTAAAAAGTTAACAGACCTATACTGCCCTGATGTTCGGTGCAGACTAGCGGGTCTAATGAACACTTTTATCCTTTACCACCCAAACTCTCCTCTGATTATTTAAAAGAATAATTATATCGATAGCAATAAGTTAGTTAAGGTCCGGAATGGTGTAAGGCAGGGAGAGCTAGGGCGGATTACGAAAAGTGGGAGGTCGTATAGCTGTTCATCATACACCTAAAGACACGTTTTCGTGTGTCTGGAAATTATCTTATTCATATATTTTATATGTTAATATGGGCATTAATCCCCGAGCGGGTTCTTCGCCTACTAATCAATAAAATATAGTTTTAAGTTCCCTTTTTATTCAATATGAAAATTGAATAAAATATTGAAAATTGTACTCATGATATATAATAAGACCTTCCTATTGACAAAAATTCCGATTCAGTTTTATAACATGCTTTGTGTCCATTGTGCACTATAATAAATGGAGAAAGTAGGATACTCATGTTCATTTTAGAACATCTTTACGACAAAAGAAACTTGTCCGTTTTGGTCCCGTTGGTGTATTTTTATAAAAGCTCGTCTTCGTGATCAGTTTACAATTCAAGGCAGCGCAGCAGAAAGAAAAACCCCACCACAGAAGCATCGACTTCTTTTATGGTCACGTTGACGTAATGGGAATTGGCATTTTGTGGATGGCACCCGTATACTATGCTTGTTTATATTTTTATATTTGTAAAGTTTTGGCCTCTGTGACTTGGCTGGTTGGTGAATGTAGCGAATAAAACGCGACCTTTTCGCCAATAAAACGATGAGGATGAGCTCTAACCAGACAGACCACATAAAAGCTATACCGGTTTTTTCGTTATACTCTTGTGCTCTTCACTCACTATAGTGCAAAGCAATACTACTCGTATCTCGTCGTCAGTATTCTAAAAAATATGGGGAGAATATTCGTTTGCAAACAAATTGCATTATATACAGTGGAATTTCCCATTTATTGGATAGCGTTTTTTATGCAATTTTGTAAGAGATGCGGAAATTCAATTAATAGGTTTTTTGTCGGCGATGCAAAAGTGGTTAGATGGTTTGGTAAGGTTGTTGTGGCGGAGGGTCGTCTTCAAAAGACTGTCAGATAAATACATAATCGTAATGGGCGCCAAATTAAGTCGTTTGATCAAATTTCCAGTCGGCTATGAAATTATATACGAAATTGTTGGTGGCTGCTGGTGGTGCTTCTGGCGGTGTTGCTGTGTAGATCGATTATCTGCAATTTTCTCCGAATCAAGTGTATTTTCTCGCACACTAATAGATTCCGAGAACAGTTTGCTAAATTGGTGTCAATGTAGAGAGATTAACGAGATTTTGTTGTAATGATCTTATTGCATTTCTGTGCCACTGTGTCAGTAGCGTTATTCTTGCAATTTGTACCTCAATTTGTTGATTTCATATCTCGAACTTGATTTTATCTATTTTATTATCGTATGAATGTTTGAATTTTGATTTCTATTAAGATTCGGTTTGAGACAAACGATTATTTTATTAATTTGGTTTTTATGTTATCATTATGTAATATTTATCGTATATATGATATTCCTTTATTTGTATTTTATATTCAATCAATTATATTGATTCTTCCATACGAAATGTTGATTAGTTTTTGAATGACTGATCAAATATCAAGATCAATATTTTATTTGACTCATAAAACTAAAGCTATGTCGATGCTGCCTTTTTGGTATTGCCTATATTTGGCATTTATAGTGTAGTCACGTACTAAAGAAATATATAATTTTCAATGTCCTTGGGGGTTTACATTTATTTATGGATTTTATTACGCTCAAAATTGATTTTAACCTTAATTTTTACATAATAACACAATTATATACCAAAAGTATTTTTGTCGTTTTAATACTTTATTTGAAAGATGATTTACGTACGTTCTACATTAATGTTCCGATTTTTTCTTCAAAGTTACGAAATAGAAAAAAACTTCCGATATAAATACATGTTTTTTTATGTAATCATATAATTTGGGATTAAATTGATTTTAATATAAAAATTGGAAATTATGGTTCTTAAAGATTGAAGGAAGAGGAAATTGGTTAGATTACGTTCCATTAAAAACTGCAAATCAAGTAATCCTCTATTAAATTTATGTAAATTTAACCCAAAGAGTGATCAAAAGGAAATTTGATTTTTGCATACTTTGCCTTTAATACTTTATTAAATTGAATTTTTATCCCGCAAGTGTGTTATAATCTATTAAAAGCGTGAAGATTATTCCTAGTGCTATATAAGTTATTATATTAAGAAATCATGAAAACACCCGAAAACAAGATGGCAAATTGTGAAAAGAAAGGAGAGAGAAAAGTAATGGATATCCCGCAATATACAGTGTAGCGGGTTGGTGAAGACGTTGTCATTGATTGAGGCTACGGGGAGACGACAGCGTTCTGATACGATAGTGAGCCATGTTGGTTTGGTGTTTTGAAGATGGGACATGATGTTTTATGTATGAAGGCGTGGAGAATTTCGCAATTGAAGGCTGGCTGAAGGCAGACAGACAAAAACGGTGTTGTATAGATATAGAATGGGAGAAATCAAACTTGTTCATGGCTCCATCAATCTGCATGATTTTCTCTTTCTATTCCGAAGTCGAATGTAAATTTGTAAATTCACTTTTATTTCAGATTATACAGTTATATTTGAGCTTTACTGGGCGTCATTCGAGTTTTCTTTACTGTATGCTGGAATATAACATTCAATTAAATGTTGAAAGATGATAGGGAAGAGAAAATGGATAGGAAAGGAATGCTTAATTTGGATGTCCAAAGTTTATTTTAATTGTATCAATATTAATTAATCCAATTAAAAGTTACTTCCTTGGCTGAATTCGAGCCGAGCCGAGAGAATGAAAGACCGACCGACCGGTCCGGCAAAACTTCACATTTTAGGGGATTTAAGGGATGAAAAATGGCATCTCTACTTAGCAACTGAATTCAATCGGCCATATAAATTATTACAAAAGTTTCAGGTATTGTGTGCGAATTTTGTTCTTCCTGAAATTTTGGCACAAGATAAAACTTTTGTTTGTCGGTTGATTATATGGTGTGGTGTGTTTTAAGCCACGGCTTCATGTTGCCGGTGCTCCATGTTTTCCTCATAAAATGTGCAAACGGATAATAACTGAAATATTTATATTGCAAGTTTAAGAAGGAGGCGGACTTTTGAGATTTTAATGTGCGGTCGATGATTTGTGGAGTCTTTAACGATAACTGAATTAAATACTTTGTGCACAGGATGATTTCTATTGTTCAACTTGGCTAATATGCAAATGCAAATTCACTTTGGAACAAAAGTAGCAGTGTTCTGTTTGTATGTATTTTATTTGTTTTGTGCACATGTATTTCGAAGAAAACTTTCAAATATTTACCAATAAATCCGATTTTCGCATCACTTTGCCTTTTGCCAAAGCGGATTCTCCATACAACATACATGTACATTCAACACAACAACTTTTGCATATCGAAATCGGACAATGCTCCGCTCTACTCTATGCTGTTTTTTGGATGAATTATGGGGCTTGTTGGATTTATGGAGGGTTTTCAGTTGAACAGAAATTGGCGCGCTTAGGGTTGAAGGGTGGGAATTGGGGAGGACGAGTCCAATTTTGATGAGGATGGACCTTTTTCAAGTGCTCTCAAGCGTTTTGGCACTTCCAACAGACATTAGTAATGCGAATGGCGTTTGGTTGGCCGCTTTAACGTATTTCATATAATATTTGTTCAGTGTTAAAGTTTTTTTTTTTGCAAACGTCGTAGCCGTCGTAATCCTTTTTAAAAGGAGTGGATGGGGGTGGAAAATATGCGAGACACGCATTTCATAAATAATACGGAACGTTATTTGATTTGGTTATGGGAACACACGGCAAAAAGTCCTTAGAAATGTGGAATTGGGACTGGGAAATTGGCATGGAACGAAATTTGCCGATGTAATGTATTTTGTGTTTTAGTGTTGATGTTGTTATTGTAAAATGTGGAAAGGGGAGTGAAAAACAGAGCAGAAAAAACAAAACGGAACAGGGACTGGGCAGCAAGGAGGGGTGGTTTTTTCTGAATGAAACACTCGTCAAATTTCCATTTATTATTGTTGCTGGCGGGGGAGAGAAGGTGCCATAAAACAGGGATGTAAAATAATAAGGGCTGCTAAATGCTGGAGCTTTTATCGATATTTGAGAATTTTATTCCCGTTTTCAAATATTAATTTTTTACGCGCGCGAAAATGTGCATTTTATGTTCAACAAAATCAAACATATAGATATAGAATTTGTTCCATTCTTGCGCCATATAATAGCAAATCTTAATTCGCTTATCCTAATCGGTATGAAAAATGGCATGTGCCCTTCTCGCTTTCATGCGAATACAACTTTTATGAATAATGCGGGGTTCATTAAATTGGGTTTCGCCAAATTGAATTCCAGGTGGCGGCGGGCGGTGGTGTTGGTGGATTCTATTTCTTATGCCCCCACCCCGGTATTATAAATGTAATCAAATCTGTTGTGGATTATGAATTTGACAGAGATTAATGATAGAAAAACGTTCTGTTTCCATTGGGTCGTCGCGTCGTTCCAAAGAAGACGAGACTTCTTTGGCTAAAAGACGAAGAAGAATACTTGTGTAATTTCTTGAGCACAGAATAGTAATCTCAAATCACCTGGGTACTGTCTTGATCCACGTCTTATTTTTATTCTCTCTTTTATCCTCCTTGGTGTGGTGTATGTACTTGTATAATTGAAGGTGGCAAAGGTGGGCGTCAGAGGGTGGCACCACACGGCATGGACGTGAATAGAGAGATGGGGCCAATTTTAGGGGAGAGAGAATAAGAATTGAGTATTTAATTTAACATAAGAGCAGACGAATTTCATGGCGGAATGAACTTTATACAGGTGATGCTGCCGTTGATGTTGTTGTTGATGGAGGTGATGTCAAAAAGTTGGATGATGAAGAGACAGCATGTTATGTTGGCAAATTTGCCAAATTGGATTTAATAACAGGAATTTAGACTTTATTTTTTTAGATTCGTTTACGTAATTGCTGATTGAATTAGGTGTCGTCTAACGGCTCTCTTTGTGAGTAGTAATATTTAAATATTACTGCCTTATTCAACACCTCCGGCTGTTTCGAAATAATGTAAATTCCAATACCTGATACGAGATGATGTCAAGTAGGATTACTAACTTTATTTGAAGATGATGGCATTTTCGATTAAAAAGTTTTAATCTTGACTTAAGTTTTGCTTTGAAGATGAACAAATTTTATGATTTATCTTTGTCCGTAATATGGAAAGATGAATAACTGTCAAAATTAGATAAATATATCTTTTCTATACGAAATTAATAACCAAAAATAATTAATTTTGAAAAATCTTGTTGAGTTCAGTAATAATCTGGCCTCTCACAATATTATACTTGATGAAATTAAGTAAAATTAGTACGTTATATACGTTCGAACTCGGATTTATTTAATGCATAAAATACTCTAGTGATAACCCTATCCAAAGGACTCTCATATTACACCTTTCCATGCAAACATAACGATATGAATAAATTGTCAAATACGTGAACAGCTTTTTGTTGTTTCACTTGTCTCCAGTCGAAATGTCTCGACGATGGAATTTTTCGAGCTTTCTGAATCCCGGATGAATTGTTCAAATGTTTTTGCACACCGAAGAATGCAATTTCGTTATTTGCGAATTCTAGTAAACATGAAATATTTGCGCTTCTTGAGCCAAATTGATTGAAAAATGCGCTAGGGATTTTCCTATAAAACCGAATTATTTTCAAAGTGAATGTTGATTAAAGGAAATTGATTGAATTGTATAGATAAGACAAATGTTTTATGAAGAATGTTTCCTTTTCGTTACAGATGACATCGCAGGTGTATGTGTGTGTGTCTGACTGAAGGAGAGAAGATAAAATCAAAATGATTTGGTGAGTATAAAATTAATATCACAATGTTGAAAAAGTTTCGCATTGATTTATTGCTATTAGTCAATTATTGAACTTTTGTTATTATTGACCGGACATAATTAGAAAACTTTGAACATGTGACAAACTTTTGTGCTAAATTGTGAACGTGGAAAATAGAATTCTATAAGGGACATATGGGAACGAAAATTAAATGACAGCGTGGAAAATTTAATAATTTTAAAATTGTCTATGAAACTTTGGCAAAACTATTTTGACAGATATTTTTTGCTCAAAGTATTCCAAGCTTTTTTCTTCTGCTATGTAGCGTGTAAAGTTAAATTTGAAAAATATTTGTACAAAGATAAGGGCCAGTTTAAATGAGATTTCATTTCACTTAAACGGTGCAGCTTGATTCTTATCTTATCGTTGTTTTGTAAACACCTAAACTTTAATGGGGCGGTGTTTACTTAAAAGTTGAACTCGTATTTAAAATATTAATGAGATTATCACTCTCAATCGTCTACATACAGCTGCGAGCTAAATAAAGCACCAAAGTAATAAATGGGACAATAAATTTGGAGCCATTGTCTTTTAGCACTGTTGAAAGCATTTCTTTTACTTTAAGCCTAGCTGACCAATCAGTTATTTTGTTATCCTTCTAGAGATTTCCTTGTGTTTAGGGTTTGATGACTCCATAGATCAGCCCATTATAGAATAACTTAGCCCCATATTATAATCCCATACATATAATATAAGCACTGGAGTTATATCTGTGTTGTTAATCTCAAAATCAGTAGGATATGATACTTTGTCTATAATCTATATTTTGAAGTCTTCTCAAATAGATACATGAACATTTTTAGTCATACTATATAAGTTAAATAAACCAATAAACATTTCCCACCAATTTGTTGTTCATTTTTTATCTGCTTTAGAAAAACTAATTTGTTTAGTAATACTCTTGTTTGTCTGAACAATGCTAATTTCAAGGGCTGTGAATGAGGAGTCATCTTCGTAGAGGCGATTAGGAATCATATTATGAATTGTACCTATTCTCAGTACTTTCTGTAACGCTTTAACAATCCTAAACCTGTGCTTACTGCTATCTCGGATAAGGCGTTAAGCCTATAGTGGCTTATTACAGGGTTCTGTCTAAGCGTTTTATCTTAATTTTGGTATGATAGTGAATACCATATGAATGTAAAAAGCACGTAAATTTAACAAACTAACAATAAATTTAGACAATAATTATATTTAGCACATATGATTATTTATTTGTTAATCAAATGTGACTCAGTGCTATTTATTATTTCTCGCGTCATATTCGACTTCACTCCCAGTATTTACATTTTCCAAATTAAATTATAATATTACATTTATATATTCTTTATCTTTTGAAATTAGTGGTTATTATTTATATTATTATTCAAAAATTCTATGGCATGTTTAGGAATTCCCAGAATATTATTAATAAATTGATTTTTATTCTCGTACTAAACTAATGGATTCAAATGTATCACGTTAAAAGGGTTCATTTGTTATCATCAATAGATAATCGATTGATTCCTACTATTAATAGAATGCTGAGTTTACTTTGCCCCTTGAGTGAATTCCCAAAAGGACGACTTAATTCTAACGAGTTTGGTGAATTATAATTGTATGATTAGGAATTCCTGTATATGCTTTATATAATTAATTATTTGAATAATTCAATCTAATCCATAGTAAGATGAGTATGATTGATGGATTTCCTGGAAATTCGTATTAGCAAAATAATTCTATGCTCAATTTCATGAGTCGAGTTTATCAAATGGAACGATAAGTTTCCTATATAATAGTATATAGAGAAAGTAATTGGGTCTCATACAACGCAACGTTGTCAAGTATAGTCATATACTTGAGATAAATTGATTGAAATTTTAGTAATAAGGAATGATGTAGACATACATTACATACGTACATTTTCGAGATTGAAGAAAACAAATAATACTAACTCTATAATTGACTAATTCTAATACTAATATGATTCAAATGGTGCACAATGGTTGTAAAGAAAAGCATGTAATACAATTTTAGTCAGATTCCATTTTGAGCAACAAAACTCTAATTACAACGTCTAAATAATAATAAATTCAAAAAATAAAAGGAATAAAAATACTTTTGTTAATAAACGATTTAATAATCATTAAAATAAACCTACTTGAAATAATATTTAAATATTGATGTAATTAGGAGTCAGCACCTCGCGTGATAAAAAAAATCTATCTAGATTTACTTATTGCTTATTAAAAAACCAATAACAATCTTGCAATACAGGTTGTTCATTTATTAACAATCAATGAGTCTATTTCCGTAAATGAAAATATTAATTTTAATTTATATATTTTGAAATAATTTGATTTTTGAAAAAAAAAATTGTATTTATTATAACAATTTTAAGAATTTGAATCGAAATAAAACTTATTAATTTTAATTAAATTTATAAAATATCAAATGAAACCATGTCCACAGTGCGTTGTAGTAAGTTGATTAGGGCGATTTTCGGTCTACTGACTGACAGGCCGGCCAATTCTTACACGATTATTTGACTACTTATTACTGGTGCCGGTACAGACATACTATTTGAGTTGAGTGCACGAGTCGGGGGAGGAAAGCAGCAACAGGCGAACATTTCTACATATATTTCACTAGAGAAGAATAAATTAATGGTCGAAAATGAATAAGAGGAAGAAGAAGCAGAGGAGTAATATGACGACGACTTACAAATGGCAAAGATTGTCGAGGAGGAGGACAAGGTTGGCTGACCTTGTTCGGTTTGGTCTCGGGCTCTTTCACATTGTAGTATATAAATTATTTGGCCAACTATACTCTGCCATGTTATTAGATGAAGAGCCAAGTGAATTGAGTTGACCAGCAGAAGAGGCGAAGAGGAACACAATACGAAAAGCGAGCCTACAAAAAAGAGATGAGAAGACCGCCCAAAAGGGCAAAAGATAATGCAATTGGAATTAACGTGGTTCAAAGGTTTAATTCGGGTTATTGTGTGGACTTTGGGCCCCATTTGTGTATTATGTATATTTGATTAAGGTACATCATATTATCTCTCCGTTTTGGATACATTTCCGAGCCGAATAATACTTGCAAATTGTTCGACCATATACTATAAAAATGGCGGTGTTGACTTGATCAGGTTTATTAGCATTTCTTGGATACGGTACAGGTTCTGTGCATACACGTAATAATCAGCAATCAGTAGAATTCAATAACCGCGCACAGACCCACACAAATAAATTGTGTAAAATAAAAATAAAAAAAATAATGGAAAAAATGTAATAATGAATAAAGAACGAGTTTCTCGGTCGATTTTCATTGCCAATATAAACTGGTTTGCCAAGAGGGGGCTATATAGTGGAGCACTGTACCGAGAAAGATTGAGGTCTTGGAGGTCGATCGGCCAATTTCTTTTGGAGTGTTGTTGCACATATAATTGTACTTGTGAAAAAATAAGAGGAAGAAGACTAGTTTAAGGTTAAATTAAAAGCATTAGAGGAAAAAGTTTCTTATTCGTTAGTTTTCCTTGAAGTTTTCGCTTAATGCTTGGAATACGGATGGACGCTGCTTGGTAATTAAAGACACAACATCCAATTAATTGTGTATACCTAATTAAATGCCGGCCTTTACGTAATAATATATTTTTATTTTGTATTTTAATTGGGCCCATGCGAGTACAGTTATAATAATTATTAGAAGAGGTTTGCAACATGACTTGGCTTGACTGCTAGATTGACTTGGATATGTTGCAGAATGGCCTTAAGGCGTTGCACAGCTTCCGTAGTTGAATGTGTCAACGGCAGCAGGCTGGCGACACGGCAAAGATAAGAGATGGAATGGGGTTTGAAAAGTAGACAACGGTGTTGTTGCTCTCTTGTCGGACTTCTAAAGCTTGCAATTTAAAATAACCGTTGTTGTGCTCTGCATTACTTTGGACGCGCACATCTTGACCGTTTTTCGCACATGGACAGGAGGGAAAATGGGAAAAATCACAGCAATAAGTGGATCTAATGAAGTAATAATAATCGGAAATGAAAGCCAACATGTGTGCCATAGAAATTAGTTTTGACAGCACCACATAAAAATGTGTTATTAGCCGCATGCACAAATAAGTACATATGTATGGTGTTATTTGCAAAACAAGTTTATGCTCATTAGTACAGTGAAGGTGCAAAGTAATGGTTCATTTGCTCGATAACTGACCTTTCATTATGCCTTGAAGTTTCGAAGATTAGTTTGTGCTAAACTTAGCAAATAAAATGTTATGATGTTTTGCATAAATTTAATTGAATATAATTTTAACTATTATTATTTAAGTATCATGTTTTTCTTTTAAAAATATATTTAATTATGGAATTGTTTATTATATTTAGTATTTTCGAACAAATTTACCTTCAAAATAATAGCTTTTATTCCTACTTATTCTATACATAATATTACTTTTTGCTTATTTATTATATTACGAGTATCCATTTAGTTTGTAACATAATTATTTATTTCATAGTTATTCTGAAACTAGAATTCGAATTTGCGCAATGTACTGTAAAGAGGATAAACAATTCACGTGAACATTTGTTTATAGAAGTATAGAAAAAGCGAGCGACGAGATATCCATAAAAGTTTACTGGAGGCGCTGGGGATTTTAATGACGCTCTTATTCTCTCTCCCATATGCTTGCGCCTTGGCTCTCATATACTTGTATGACGTGTTGTTAATGTAACTGTAAATGATTCCATCTGTGGCTTTGATCGATCAATGAATGTTTTTGCCGCTTTTTGCAATTCTCGTAATTTCATTTAACGTTTTTATTTTTATATAGTCATTTATTCTATCTAGAGCTTTGCTTTATCCATTTAAGAGAATACTTAATTCGGTGTCCTACATTGGTGACATGACTACGACGTGATGAGGAAAAAAAATGTTGAAAACGTTGATTGAGGAAGTAAAAATTCCCATTTCAGTAAAATTTACATATCAAATTGTTTCCATTTTTAACCGAAAAGAATGTAATTTTTAGGTTTTAATGTAATGAATGTCGTAAAGTGATGAATTGTAAATCTCTTTTGTCAGGCTTGAATTTGGGTTAGTTTCCCTTTCGCATATTAAATCACGGAGCATTAAAATGTAAAATAATATGTCTACATAGTAAAATGGTGTTCTATTGTAAAAGCAATAATGAATATCGTTTTCTTTACAGTAATTCGCTGTGATCGGATTATTTATAAGGCTTTTCCGGGAAAAATATAAGCCATTCTTACGCAATTCGTATTCTGCTGTCAAATGTTAAATTTGCTGTCGATTTAACTGCTTTTAAGCATATAAATTTTAGATAAGGAATTCCAATCACGTGTGGGTTATTGAACTTAATTCTGTGCTTTGCTTTTATCTAAATGTTGTATTTTTTGTACACAAACGCATACATCCTATGTGACAGATTATTGAGAACACCATGGGAGTTTTTATTTTTCTTTGAAATCATAACAAAAATATTTTATAATTGAGTAAATTATTTCATATCTAACAGTTCAATTGCAATAATTTTAAAATTTAATCATGCTTAAGTGCGAGATGATATAACTCCAATTTCAAATTATTGTTGTATGAAGATATTTAACTAATGTAGCTCACTCAATGACTTGAAACAGAACGTATTTGGAAGTGGAGAAAAACACGGAATATTTTTGCATCTGTTGGTTAGATTGGGCTATATCGTATTCGAATCGTGATAATAGTTTAGGGAGAAACAGCAAAGAATTTGCCCAAGAATGGTTAGAGATAGAGAATATATAGTGTGTAGAGAGCGAACACGAAAAAATGGGCAAAGAGAATAAGAGGAGCTGAAACCCACATTTAAATAATGAATTGCAGTTCAATGTACCGTAAAATTGATATTATACCGATTGCAGTTATTTCCCATAAGGAGAAGAGGAATGGGAACCCAAGCAACGAGTGGTGGATTCGAGGGAGATTGGGAGTCGTTGGCAGGGCTTGATTTAATGCTATCCATGGGCGGGCGGCGGCGGCGAGGTTCATTTTATGTAAAAAGTTGTGTGTTCTCTGTGTGTATTTTGATTATGTTGGAGTTGTTCCAGAAATTCAAATCCTGTCTTTGATTTGCATTTGAGACACTGATATACAAAAGAAGAAACTTTCAGTTTTACGTAGCTTTCAGGAGTAAGTTTTGAGCTTAAACAAATATCGTACATTCAAAGTTATCTTGATTTGATATAGATTTTCGGCGTTTACCCAGACGAGTATAGTGTTTGCTGTGTGTTAATCAAATGAAGATGAATCGCGAAAAGCATTCAATTTTTGTTTTAGAAAGTACACAAGCCGAAGTTGGGTGATGCTTTTTCCCCGCGCTGCTGCTATAACCAAAGTTGGTGATTCTTCGTTTTTTGCCCTGATATCGATGTTGTGTTGTGGAAAGTTTAGATTGGATTGTAAAGCACAAAGATGGAACAATACTCGATGACTTGTTCCTTTAAATAAGTAGTTTCCATGTTCTGAATTTGTGTTGACTGTACAACAAATCTCTACAAAACTAAAGAATTACCAAAGTTACAATAATGGGAATGATTTTGGATTTCTGGTATTAAATATTTGTTTATCATCACGTTAAAACAAGCAATGAGATTTAAAATTTGATTTTTCCCAGACTTATTAAGTAGATTTGTTAAATCTTAAATTAGATATTTTTTATATGAATTATAATATTTCAACTTAATCTTTTTAATCAAATCATCAATAAGAATCTCTACTGGACCACTTCCAATTTTTTCATTTAATTTAAACTAGTTGTATATTTAGTTTGAACTATAAGCATTCAAAGTAAATTGCTTATTGTTGGTTTATTTATACCAGATTCAAAGTGCCTGCTTCCGCAAAAATATTGATGCTATATTTAGAATGTCATGGTAACTATAATTTGCCATATAAATTTTATATAATTTTTCATTATTTATAGACAGAGGACATAACTACTCGTACATTGCGTTGTTTATATTATAGTAAACAATAAATCAAATTAGTGATGGAATTGGCTAGAATTTAATAAGTCAATAAATCGTGCTATTGTGCATAATAAGTTATTATATAAATATGTATGTTGCAATATAGTGAATCTGGAATATTATCTGTTTGTGACGTAATTTTGGAGCAAATAATTGCACCAGTCTAGACCAGAGATGAAACAATTGCAGAAACGTGCGGGTGATGAGAAAGTTAATTGCGGGGGAATAATTATTTGCAAAGATTTTGCTGTTTGTTGTGGCCGACTATAATGCTGGCACTAAAGCACAACACCAGATAATGTTTCCGAGAGCGAATTTGGAGACAGCATCCGCTATTATCTATGCTATGGTGAAGAAAAGTTGTCTTATTGTGTTTAGTGTTTTGGCTTGTTTGGACAAATTCCCTACGAGATTTGCTTTAATTTGCGTAAATTACATTTAATGTATGTTTGTTCCATCTAATCGTCACGTTATTAACGGCTTTGGAAAGTAAGAGCACTCCTTCGCCATAGTAAATTACGTTTTCAGATATAGAGTGTTTCGATTCTTTTAGATTAAACAATTTATATCTCAATAATCAATGTTCAGTTGTATGTAAAATTATTACATATTACTTTTTTAAAATTATTTTAAAGATAAATGGTAGAGAAAAATATAATTTAAATGTGTAATATTTGAAACAAATTATGTGTACCAAAAAACAAATCAATTGCCTTTAAAATTATCTTTTTCTTCGAAAAACTCAACAACCGTTTCTTGTCTAGGTCTAACCAATTGGTTTTACGAAATTGAAGTTTATTTCAAATGCCCTATCTATTCATTTGCCAATCTTTCATAATTGACAATTGAATAACATCTCTACGAACCATTACTTGTTATGACCATGAAGTAGTAGTACATGATTCTATATAGACAAGTTTTAGCCACCAAAACAGATCACACGTCATCTGTAGCCATTCATTGAATAGCAGCAAATTACTGGTATTATAGAAAGATATTTATCTTTTTGATTCTATGTACTCCACCCAAGCTTTGAAAACCTGTCCGGAAAGGAACGAATAGTGTTTACGATACTAGTTGTTCAAGAGTTGAGGCCGTAAATGCATTTAAACAAATATGTAATGAAATTAGAAAGAAAAAAATTAAGGTCTGATCAAAGCTCGAACCTGGGCCCATTAAATTGAATTCTGTGAACACACTTTAACCAACTGCGCCATCCCGGCCATGATCTTATATTCAAAAAAATTAATACTCAACGCGCGCCACCTAGAGAGGCAGCAAGCTAAATTCATACAAAAAAGAACAGCTTGCCTTGTTTGAAACTCTCTTTCAACCTCTGTTTCAAACTCTGTTTTAAACTAACTGCTTTAAATGTATTGTGTCTGGAAATTACCAAATTGAGACGTTCGTCATCTTGCATTGGTATTGGTTTTGTGTACAAATATAATTTTAATATTATTATTTCTTTCCCTTGTCTTTCTACAGGGTTTAGGCCTACTGTATTATTTCTCTTTAAGTTGTATGAATAATCATCAATTTTCTGCCCACCCTGTAATCGTAATTTCCTTTTCCAAACAATATAGTAGTACAACCAAAAGACGCACGATTTTATTGACTTTTAATGGAAGAATGGAGAAGGTACGAATAAACTTTGGTGTGTCATCAAAACACTGATCGAATCGATAATCGTTCGATTGTTACTTGAAAATTATAGATATTACATTCTCAATTGGGTAAATGTGCGATGAAGAATAATAGCAATCTATTGATTTTGCAAATTGATATTTCAATAAACACAATGTGTATATATTGCTTGGCATACAGTGTACACACAATAAATGCTCAAAGCATAATTTCCTGGATGTGATAAGGCAACCCAGAAGAACTATTATTTTGAGGTTTTAAGGGTTTGTTCATATAGTTCTCTTGGTTTGGTTTTGCTGCTTATAACATCCGGATGAAATTCTGGGAAATTGTTACCCACTGTAACTCGTGGCCCATGTTTTTGCGATGATGATGCCAATAACAATTGGAATTGCAAAACTGTGGCCCGCATAACGATTCCAATTGAACATGATTGTTCTGATGGTGGTGGTGGTCAAAGGGGGATAGAGATAGAGACGGACAGATAGATTGCTCTTGGATTTGTAAAATAATATTTATAGTACAATATGGGCTTTAAATTACAAAAACTTTTAATTGCCGATATTTATACACACGTTTGATGTAATGGTTAGCTGCTTTTGGCCATGACAACCATGATCACTGCCATGTTGAGGATGGCATGACAAACAACTACGAGTAATAAGCGCCCAGCACAAAAACACAAAAGCCCATCAGCAGTCCTCTGTGAAAACTTTCAATTTCAGTTTGAGAGCCCCCCGTTACGGTTTATGGAGTGTTTATTATATTGCAAATGTGAATCAGATTTGACATTTAAAGACATTCCATTAATATTGTATTCAACATTATTTGTAATTTGTTGAGATGAGCGGACATCACTATTGTGAAGGACAAAAGCGGTAACAATGTTTATATGAATAGGTGATTTTTCTATGAAGTTAGAGCTTTGAACTTTTAGAAGCCTATTAGCATTTTGTTATTTTATAATTCAATGATACTTTAGTTATTATTATTTTGATATTTAAGGCTTCCACAGTTAAATGTCTTCTCCTATGAATTCGTAAAATCGGTTTTCCAATCACAACATCTTATAACATATATTAGGAATTGTTATTGGGTTATAATATATTTTTGGTATTTTGTTCTTTCATTTTTATATTACCTATTGTCATTTTTATGCACAATATACGAAAGAAAAGGTGTAAGGAGAAAGCCCGTATGATTACCGAAAATATATTCTTGGTTTCTTAGCTCGCACGTGATTATTACGTCACGAATATATTATCACGTTTTTAATCAAGGTTTTCATATAATGTATATTGCTTTGTGTAATTCCGTAGATCGGAATTTGTATAAACGCCTCGTCATCATTTTCTGACAATGACCAAATTCTTTTACTAAATATTGAATTGTTCATATGAATTTCATTGCGTTGCGCTTCAATCTTGGCTATTTTTGGCCAGTAAACAATAATTTTTCACACGACATAGTAAAATTTATTAATACCTAAACTGTAATGCCAACCAAAATTAAATATTTGTTTTTATATTATATTGGGTAAGTAAAGAAATAAGGCGAAAATGGGTGATTATAGAATTGCCAAAACCAGAATTATGTTTTGTCACACTTGACTGTTTAGGGAAACCACGTAAAAGTTCTATATGAAACCGTTTCAGTTATTGTGTGTAAGTTTAATTACCATTATTAAAATGAAATTTGACCGTGGTTTAACTCTAAATAATTCATTTCCTGCATTAGCATTTTTATAGCTTCATTAATGGTTAAATGATTAATTTATTTTTCATTTGCAATGAAGTTATTTGTTGGTGTCACGCATTTTTTATAGTAAGCCTAAAAACAATTAAATTTTGGCTGAATGAAATTGAATTATGAATAGAATTGAATGGGTATTATTTTGGTGACCACAGTTTCAATTATAATTAATGTAGAGTCGTTTGGAACTTTTTATTGAGAGAAATAACCTTTATTTGAAGTTGCCACATAAATTTGCAATTCGCTTAAAAGTTACATAATAATAAAGTGTGTGTGATGAAACACGTTTCATCTCCCACAGTATGTGGTTTTTAGTAAGATGACTTTTTTCTCTCTTTCTTCTTCTTGTCTTAACAGATTGTGATAAGAGAAAGTTGTTCATCTTTTCAGTAGGTGTCAGTTGAGAAGAAAGAGGAATATCATCTGTGGTAACAGTAACGAAAATAAATTATATTTTGTTTTTTCTTCGAAACGTATTTATTAAAAATGTTTCCAAAACAATATCCTGTGAAAGTTTTGCAAAAAAAAGCATTTAATTTAAAAACTTTTTACCAAGTCGAAGAGAAATGGTATTATTTGAATAATTTTCCCAATTTATCATTACTTATCAAATAAAATTGATTTTATGCGAATAATTAATATTATCAACAAACTTGTTAGGATATGTCAAAAAACAACGAGGACTCAATTAATTTAAAATTATAAATCATGTCGAAAATATGCAAAATGTGGAATTAATTAAAACTTTGTTTCTGAATGGGAAACTTTTTTAACTTATTTAAAATGAATTTTCCGAAATATTATGTTTAATGTAAAGTTTAAAACAATAATTTTATATATGAAAAATATTCTTAAAAATAAGTTTCCATACAATATTTATTAAAGTGAAGTAGTAAAAGTGTAGTTATTATATTTCAACATCTTTTGATGGTTGTTGAGAAGGATTTGTTTGTTTTATTAAATTTCTTTTAAAGATGCCACAACAGTGGCGCCAAAAATTGTGATGCGAAACGATGAAATTAAATTTACACACGTTTTAAAGTGCTGCGTCTTTTGTGTTAAATGGTCATCCAATCAATTAGCCCCAGCATGAGCCTTGCTTTATGAAAAAAAAAGTAACCAATTTACACTAGTGGTCATTAATAACGCAATCACACAGCAACGCGTGCACTTACCACTTGGGAATGGTTCAGTGAAAAATAAATTTTCATAATTAATCAAGGAATTTCAGGCCGCAAATCTGGACATTAATCACGTCGCATAAGCTGTTGGGCCGATAATAATAGGTACGACGGGGCTCCACCAGCCTCAGTCACATACTGTTCTAGAGCAGTAGTATAAAATTAAGCCGTCGCAAACGATGACGACAACTATTGCATTTGACGTGCAGAACGAATATAAATTTTAGTTTAAAATGCATTACAAATTAATGGATTGGAACATAAATATTGGAAGCAATTCCAATTTCACTTAAATGGAACTGTTTAGTCGTCCCAGCCCCTCTTCCCAGGGTAATGGATTATTTCAATCGGAAAATATTTGTTCATTTAAGTGCCAATCTATAATGCAAAATGAACGTAAGAACACATTTAATTAAAAGTTTCAGAAACAGATCTCGCTCAACACAGTTTCCAATCCAAGGTTTTTCACTCAATTCATTGCGATAAATTATAAAGGAAATTAATTAAAGTTCTCTTTATTTTTCTTACTCATCAAACACAGTTTTGTCTACTTTTTATTCCTTTTCTGTAGATCTCTTTGACATAAAGAAATTATTGTAAAATATTAGTTCTTTTTATTTTAATTGTTTCTTTTTGTTTTCTTATTGTTCTAAACTGTTTTATACGAGGGCGGGTCAATAAGTCTTTACAGACGGGTATAAGGACAATATTTTTTGAAATTTTTTTTTATTTGTTTGTCAACATATCTACCTCAAAGCTCAATATACTAGTTATACGCTCCTTTAATCATGTCTATAGAATAATGAAGATGGAACATCATTACGTAGACCATTTTGACCTTCACAACAGAAGATGTGGGAATCGACGATTATACATATTGTTCTTCTCTAAATGGAATCGAGTCGTTCTCTAATTCTGCGTCAAATCTGTCCAAAATTACAACGTTGTTACCTTTTTGACCTATTCTTGATAATTGACGCAGATCTACTTTGTGAATTTCCTTAAATCGTACCAATTTTATTATCAGGCGATTAGATAGTATTTCTCTGATTCTCTAGCTCCATTATTCGACTATTCAAGCATTTTAGAAGGTATCAGCAGACTCATGGTTTATCAACAATCCCGAAAAGTAAAAAAAACATTTGGCTTGTTATTAAACTGCGTTAAACAAAGCTACAAATTAATCCCACTGTGGTTGCAAAAGTGAGAAATCGCGGTACGATTTGCGCGGATAGATGTCTCATTCATTTTCATAAGAACTATGCATTGTCTTTAGATGCCTATTAACTCAGCTATCTGGCGATAGCCACTATCGAATGATAAGATTCATTCTAATCAGAATCCAAACGAACTTTGGTTTCACTCAGTGATATCCTACTAGTCAGATTTGGCGTAAGGCGCACGAAGAATGTTAGAACAAATAAATATTCCATTTACAATAACATCATAAAATAGCTATGATTCTATTGACCCTCCCTCGTATTTAAAATTGTATTTGAAATATTTTTCTACAGCGTTATCAACTCACACTTTTGCAAAAGCGTAATTGGCACGTTATTTGCTGTTTATGGAATTGTTACGATTTGGTTTAATATCCCCAATAAATTAAAATATGCCGCTTATATTCGCCTGCCTAATTTGTTTATCGCAAAATTTAATTACGTTAATAATTTTCAATTAGGTAGTTGATTAGATAAGTAATAATGACAACCCATTATTGGACAATATTGTATTTTATCTAAAATTTTGTTGTTTGTAATTGAAATAAAAAGAAGTTTTCCGATATTTACGTTACAATTTGTAACATATTAAAGATGAAATTAATTAAGTTACAATATTTGAACGATCCCAGATGGTTCCCATAACCTTAGTATGATCCATAAAATTTTAATTATATATTTAATTAAATTCTTTGAACAATCTTGAGAAACCCACGAATTAATATATTTATTTAATTTTCTTCAATTTTTTGTCTCTGAAAATGCACGTAATTTATTTATCTTCATTTTGTATTCTGTTTGCTAAGTCTAATAATATAAAAAGGAATTCAATTGTCCTTTGCCTACGCGATTTTTTGACATTTTTCAAATATTTATTCCTGAACGTTAAATAAATTTTCCCAGTTAGCAAATCCAATTATATTTTAATTGGCCGTAAAACTTGAATTTAATGCTAATGGGAATTTCAAGCAGCATAGCAAAGATATTTGCATCCGAGATCAAGACTGCGACGTTTCCATTACCTCTGGATTAATTCAAGTTAATATACATTATTTTCCATTATATAGTCGCTTAAATGACATAGTCCTCGGAAGCCACTGCAGCAGTGCTCCTAAGATATTCCACGCTTTCAATTATATTTAGAGATTGATGAGACTGTTCTTTAAGGATCAATTTATTATAATTGACATCCCTTCAAAATTGTCCAAATTGTAAATCACCCCTAATTAATCAGGTCTGATTTAATTATAAAAGGGGTTTGCCTTTTTTATTGTAGAATACTAATACTTCAATTCTAATTATTTAAATTGCTGGAATTTGTAACTCGGAAAATCCTATTAATTTATAAAAATTAGAAATATTAAGCACACTCAGACCGTCTGAAAGTAAAGCCATATACCCGTACATGGCTTTGTATTGTATTTTTGAATTAATACAAACCTTTAAAATCAAACCATTAGCCGTATAACCGCATCATTATAATAACTGCTTTTATAAAAATTTCTATTAACTGAATGTTTAATTATTATTCAACGAAATTTGACCATTTTGCTTTTGTTTAATTACAGTAAATGATGCTGTGGACCAATAACTGGCCGTTGGCGGACAGCTTGTCAATAGCAGCGTGTATGGTGGGACGGGAATTGAGCAGGCATATCAAAACAGCCATCAATGTTGTTTGGATTTGGCGAGCTGCCTAGCCACGATAGTAGTGTAGTAACAGTAGCAGGACGGTGCAAGAGGTGCCGACCAAAAAGCTGGTGCTTGTGACCGATCTATGCACAAATTAGTTATTATTACTACAGCTGTAAATCAAATTAACACATAATCATACACACGTGAACGACCATATCGACGACGGAAACATGTTATCCAATATATTAGTATAGTTTAAAACAAAAACCTACAATCCATAGTGAGAGATAGAGAGTAATTGACACTCTTTGTCATTAAATATACTATAAATTAAATTGTGAGGCGACAGATAGTTTAAGCGCCACTCGATATCTAGGCGAGTGATCAAATATCAAAAGAGAGAGAAAAGGTGATAATAATAGCGAAAAATGAAAGTAAAAGTAGCCACGACAAAGATGGCCTTTATGTGGCGGAGAAGGTCATCACTGTTGAAGATAGTGCTCCTTTTGACGGCGATCTGGTTCACGATAGCGTTCCTGATGTACACGGATGACAGGCGTTCGGTGCCCAGTGGCCAAGACAATATGATTCCGATGGCATTAAAAAGGGATTACGATGCCCTCGTCCAGCAGCAGGAGGAGCTGCAAAGGGAGGTGCGGAAAATACACAACAGAGACCGGGAGAATAATAATTTGATTAATGCAGAGGAGAATCCTGAGGAGAATAATGATGATAATGTGCCTGTGATAAATAGAAATATCGACGATGATAATCGTGATAATTTTAGACCGAATGTAAATAACAAAAGCAACAGCAAAAAGAAGAAGCCGTCAAATAAACGGCGCCAAGACTTCAACGAGGGGGATCCCGGTAAGGACAATTCGCTGTTGTTTTATTTACTTTTATTTGGTTTTATTTTATTATTTGTTGCGCCCCTTATCCCAAGGTAAATAATACATAATGCGAACGATTGCCTTTGGTGGGGATTTTAAAAGACGCAAATATTAACGAAATACATGGCAATTGGATTACGATTTTCTGCAAAGGGTCGGCTGAAAGTTCAATTCAATGATTTCTTGAATAAATATTTACATATTAATTATTTACATAATAGCTTCGATAATCAGAATTTTAAAGACGTTAGTTAACATTGATTACAAAAACTTATTATACCTAAATTTAATCATTTTTATAAGATATAAATAAAAAATGTTCTTGAAGTCAAAATTGTAATTGAAGTTTATATGGACACATAAATAGAATTTCTGTTTAAACCCTTTGAAAATCGTTAATTTATGAAGTTAGTCAATTATAATTAGAAACCAGAAACTTAATTACTTCTTGCAAATATTAATATTTTACCTCACTTTTATCTGTTTGAAATAACACCCGTATTTAATTATTTCTCGAATGTGCTAAGTACATAATTTAGATTTATTAAACTGGGAGCATACGAAATTAAATTTTAATTCGGGATGACGACCGGGTTTTCCAATGATTAATTTTTAATTACGGAACCCCCGAATATTGTCTGCAAACTTTTTAATAAACCCCCGCAGTGTGGGCGACAACGAAATGTATGCAGAAATAATGGAAATAATTTGAAGCATTTTGCTTTACTACAGAAGGATGGTATGCATTAAGCGTTCGTTGCCAGACCAACTGCGGCCTGATTTAATATTATACAAACATTCTGTACACTCGTCTATATATGGCTCTGTGTAGAAATTTATCGCCTCGAATCGTGGAACTGGAGTTAGAATATAAGAGTTTTATGACTGGAGACATTCAGTGTTACGGTGAAATTTCTCGTCGAAAATCGTGCCCCAAAGTGGCTTTCGGTATTATAATTTAATATTTATGTAGGAATGATAAACATGTGTCCCTTAAATGTAAATTAATATCAGGTTGACTTTCTTTGGGTTTGACTCTTCGCCCCGGCCCTGTTGCAAATCCAATGTTAGAGACCGAATTGTGGTAAATGGGATGAATATTCCATGGCAATTGTGATGCAGGATGCTTATTTAGAGAAATGTATTGTCAGATAAGTGGAATTACAAGCCAAAGGAAATGTTCACGAATACAGTACAAGGGTTTGTAATAAGCTTATTTTTTTGTATTTCTTTTAAAAATATTTTGCAGAAATATGGAAAATTGGTTTTTAGAAAATTTTCTTTTGTATTTTATATTTGAAGAGACGAATTTTATATTTATTAATTGACTAAACAAAATTAAAAAAACGTCTAAATTTGTTTCATATCATTATAAGATTGTTTTTATAATAAATGGTATGCCTTTAGTTCAGATCCATTAAAACTCTAGGAAAGTTTGCTGTTCTCGTTTTAAGAGGATTTCTTGTCGAGTTAAAATTGTTGTGATTTTTCTCGCAACTTTTATTGAAACTTTATGAAATTTTCCTCTGTTCTGTTCATATTTTGCGAGCGAGCTATGTCATTTACAAAAATTTGTTTGCAATTTTGTTTCGCAGAGTCCAACAACAAAGTCGTACTGCCGGCACCACTGGTGAACTCGATGGACGCTCCGGGCGAGTTGGGCCGACCCGTGATCCTGCCAACAAATATGTCTGCGGAAATGAAAAAGGCCGTGGATGATGGCTGGGTAAAGAACGCGTTCAATCAGTATGTGTCTGACCTGATTTCTGTACATCGGTCGCTGCCTGACCCCAGGGATCAATGGTGAGTTTTTCCTCCACTTAATCGGCGGCGCGTTTCTGTCTCTGTCGCTGAAAAAGTATCAAATTAAAATACGAATCTATGGCTCCGGGGCATTTGAAATAGGATAGGCGGAGAAGGATAAAATCAGAGTTGTGATCTGCTGAATTATATACAGTGTAATCAGAGACAAATTCTGATTATGTGATTAATGTTTAATTATAATTTAGAAAGGATGTAGGTGGGGAGGAAATTTAATATGGATGGGATATAAATTAATTTTATGACGGTAAAATGAGAATTTGCAGATTTAGAGCACGGTTAAATTATCCTGTCGCTTTTAATACCCATTATTATATGAAATCTGTCATAGCAAAAAGGTGAAGTTGTCGTCGCCCGTTCTCTCTCTTTCTCTGATTTAAATACGGAATTAGTTTTAGAATTTTATGCGGAAATACGTTTTCTGTGTAATTACTACGGTTCTCTAATTTAAACTCTTACCCCTTTTGCAATTTACTGCCATCCATAGTGGCGGAATTCATCTCACTATATACATATCATTTATATAAGGACTGGTAGAGAGTATTTCGTCAAAAACTGCCAACGATGAATTTTTAATTAAATGTCGCAACAGTTTGATGAATAAATGGGCTACACCAACTAGGAGATGAAGTTTTTGGCCAAGAGAATACTGGTACTACTATACAATAAAGTGGGTTTTTGCGAAAGGCTCTCCAGTCTCCTGTTCAAAATTTAACGTGGATCCCACCATAAAATTGGATGATCCCATCGTTCGGCTCCATGTTACGGCTGTATTAGTATTAGCTGTCACACCTTCATCATAATAAATTTGTCGGAACGCGCATTTAATACACCATTTATTTGAACCGTAAACGGGTCCACATCCCACCACATCCGCCTGAATAGTTAATTTTAATCTGATGAATATTTAGGGGCATTTTCAGTTCCAGGTGACATTTTTGTGTTAATTCGAATTAGAAGAAGAGCGCCTCGGGTGCAAATTTCACGAGAGAACATCATTAATATTTTCGAGAAAGCTATTTAGGACATGTTCATGATATTTCTGTCGACTCGTGTCAAAAATTCAAATTTAAGGACTTAAATAAATTAGATTTATCATGGAAATGCGGAAATTGTTTTTCGAAGAATTCACCTTCAAGTTTAGTATCTATAAATGAAGAGCATTTAAATTGTATTTGGTTGTCTACTTAATTTTGCGTGATATTTATTCTTTGAGGGCGAATTGAAAAACGTTTTATTGAATCATTTAGGAGGGATGTTTTCATAATTATACCTTTAGCTATTTCAAAATTAGAGATACTATCAATTTGTTGAACAAATAGGTTTGAAATTATTAATAATTCAATATAAAATTGCGACATAACTTAAAGCTCTAATTATCAGTTAAAAGATATAAAATATAAAATGAATGTTGGTCATTCGTTTTCATTGTTCAATAGAGGTGAGAACTTAAAGAACAATACTTTATGTATAATAGTAATCTGACTATATTATAAAAGAATATCAATATATTATTAAATCTTCCTGTTATTTCGCGGATTTTTTTTGAATTGGAAATGTCTTGACGATTTCAATTATTTATCGAATTTCCCTAATCAAGTGCGCTTTAATAACAGGTGTAAGGAGCCGGGTCGATATTTACAGAACCTCCCACCGACTGCCGTTATAATTTGCTTCCACAATGAAGCGTGGTCAGTACTATTACGGACCGTCCATTCGGTGCTGGATCGATCTCCGGAACCGCTCATTCAAGAAGTCATTCTAGTCGATGATTATTCAGACATGCGTGAGTATTAAAGTGAAATTGTTTGACAGCTTTGTCGAATAAATCTCTCTTAATAAATGTACGATTGATGGGACTTTGCAGCGCACACGAAAAAGCAATTGGAGGACTACTTCTTGGCGTATCCGAAGGTGAAAATTGTGAGGGCTCCGAAACGTGAGGGTCTGATTAGAGCGCGACTTTTGGGCGCCCGACATGCAACCGCTCCCGTGCTGACGTACCTGGACTCTCATTGCGAATGTGCACCGGGTAATAATTAAAACCATTTGCATAATACGAGTACAGAATTGGGTCTAATTTGGTGTTTAGGCGCCACTTGGAGCCTTAATTGGGAAATAATTGCATTAATCAAATGGCTCAATACTGTGTTGTTGTTATTCGAATCAATTATATTGATTGAAATGGACGTATATTAGAGATTCTATATCGGCCTTCTCTCTCTAATTGCAGGATGGCTCGAGCCTTTATTGGATCGAATTGCCCGGGACTCGACAACGGTCGTATGTCCAGTAATTGACGTTATTGATGACACGACATTGGAGTTCCATTATCGAGATTCAGGAGGCGTCAATGTCGGCGGTTTCGACTGGAATTTGCAATTCAATTGGCACGCAGTTCCCGACAGAGAAAAGAAGAGGCACAAGGTACAGTAACTGAATCTTAAATATCAAATTATTCAATAAGTTGGGTATTGCAAAATATGTCGATTTAATCTATTCAACGCACTTTTATTAAAACTTTTATTTGATCAATTAACTAGAAATTCTGACAAGATTAATGAACTACCAAACATTAACAACAAATTCATGTTTAATTCTTTTGTTGTGATAACTTTAATTTCATATTTATTTTATATAAAGCAACTTTGGTCTTAAATTTCTTGCTACAATGAAACGACAGTAAAGAAAATATAAAAATGTACACAACACGTTTCATATAAAAAAAAAAAGCTCAAGCGTTGGCGAAATTTAAAAGGAGACTTTTGCGCAAAACAAAAACATAAAACGAGGATTTTATTCTGACTTTTTCTGTGTTGAATTTGAAAAGAATATTGTAATTATGTTGCGAGGGATTTCCTTTTGTATTGTATGTGTTTGCGTTTTTTCACATTCTATCTTGAGTTGGTGGAGGGTTATGGAAGCCCCAAAATTTATGATCACCATGCCTAAATTTCACATCAATCACCCTGGAAAACCCCTGGTGTTTTAATTCGTTTAGTGTATTAAAGACGCGCAGCAGAGGAGGAATAAAAAAAGGTGCTATTGAATTTTCACTTTACTATTCTCCACTTTGCAGAATACTGCTGAGCCGGTCTATTCACCGACGATGGCGGGTGGCTTGTTCTCCATAGACCGGAAGTTCTTTGAGCGACTCGGCTCTTACGATTCCGGTTTTGATATATGGGGCGGCGAGAACCTGGAATTATCATTTAAGACATGGATGTGCGGTGGCACCCTGGAAATCATTCCCTGCTCCCACGTCGGTCATATATTTAGGAAGCGATCCCCGTACAAGGTAATATTTTATTCCCACGTGAAGTATCAACGATGAATGGCATAGGGGGCGGTGTGGCGAGGGTAGTCGGACAAGGACAACGAAAGAGGCCAATAACTCAGAGGAGATTTCTCTTTAGACCGTTTTCCATTTCCATTCCGAATCAGCAATATTACTATTATTCGTCTCACTTGTCCTATAATTTGACCTGTCATCTGGACAGACTTTTATTATGTACATTTCTATTTATAAACCCTAAAAGTGAATTTGTAGGCCTTCCTATTTTTAACTTTCTGTGGAGGCGTGTGGTAAAATTTATTATCCATGAGATAAAGTAATATTAAATACAATAAACTCTACATTGAATATTATTTTAACTTGTTCAAAGCGATTTAAGTTTTGAAAATAATACCCCTATTATATTTCCGTTATATAAAATTAAATTATTTAACGTATAATAGGCCTTTAATCCGCCCATTATGCCTATTCATCAGCATTGATTGAATGGACGACCGACGAACGATTGAATAGGAGAGAGAGAGAGGAGGGTCAATTGAAAAGTTTTGTTAATGTTTAAATCCCCCTTTAGTGGCGCACTGGAGTGAACGTATTGAAACGGAATTCGATCCGTTTAGCTGAGGTATGGTTGGACGATTACGCCCAGTACTATTACCAGAGGATTGGCAACGATAAAGGGGATTACGGAGATGTATCAGATCGGGTGAAGTTGCGCGAAGACTTGAAGTGTAAATCGTTCAAATGGTACCTGGACAACATTTATCCGGAGCTCTTCATTCCCGGGGAGGCGGTTGCTAATGGAGAGGTAAATTTCTGTGGGGTTTATAATCTTGATCTGTTGTTGTTTCAGCTGAAAAGCGGCCCAGAATTTAATAATAATTCTATTATGATTTTCCATTCAACGACGAGATAAAAATAAGAATTGTAAATGATGACTTGATTAATAATGGTGAACCTCTTTTATCATGCGAACAATGCGACCACCGTTTAGATAAGGAATTTAGGTTATGGTGGCCGAACGTGCTTGGATTCACCGGCGAGGAAGAAGGACCTGAAGAAGGCTGTCGGATTGTACCCGTGTCACAAGCAAGGAGGCAATCAGGTTAATCCCTTTAGTTGTGATTCAAACAAAAACAGATTACACACTTGGACAATGGAAAGGAACGTCTTGGCCACCACCAAACAATGTTTAATGAATGTTTATCGGTTTTGTTAGTTAGCTATGCCTGTTATTTAATTTAATCTCAAGTATTTTGGACCATATTTTGTTAATGTTTTGTGAATGACAATTTTTATTTTATTTTGTTTATTTTAATAATTTGGGATTCACCCTGTGATTATTATTTGGTTTTTGAAGCACCTTGTGAAAGTCATTAATGGGACAATGACCATTTTCAATTTCTAGATCGCGAATGAAGTGGATAATATTTGCCTAGACTCGGCGGCTAAGCAAGAAGAATTTAATAAGCCGATCGGTTTGTGGCCTTGTCATCGACAGGGCGGAAATCAGGTACCAAAAGCAAATACGCATACACTACACTACATACATTGTCCTGCTTCTTTCTTGATTTTTCTACTTTGTTTAAAAAACATAATACACTCTAAACACTCTTTAGTTCTTCAGAAAATCGTTTCTATTTTATTTTACCCTTGCTTCACTGACACTCTAAACCACTTACGAACGACAACTCGCTGGTTAGTTATGAGTAGATGTATTTATTAGAGGTTTTAGTGCAACATTTGATGGTTATTGGTAAGACGTAGTCATTTGAAATAAGTTCTTTTTATCGCTAACATTTTAAAAAAATAGATCGAAATAAATTGTAAAATTAAATAGTAGTTTTTTTTAGTATTTTCTGCAATTAATAAAAAATTTTCAACAATTTCAAACAATTGAAAAAAATATTTGGGTCAGTCACAACAACATTCCGATAAATTATTAAAATTGTAATTATTTTAATCGTTTGTTTGGTTTATAATTTAAAATCCTTATGAATGAAACCATTACCTAATCTGAATTAATAATTTAAAGCTTTTCCCTTATTACTTTACAACTTCATCAAGGCGCCTGACACTTGCTATATTGAGTGGAAAATATATAAAATAAAAACACGGGAAATTAGAACAGGACGTTATTTACCTACAATACACTTAACGCTTAACATGATTTATATGAAAACCACAGCTATGTAAAGAGTTGGACGTTTTCAATTACTTTATGATTAAAAATGCCGGTCAAACAAACAGCCAAAGGGATTTATTTTGGTCGACAATGTTGATTTTATCCTTGTGGGGGATGAGAGAACCGCTTTTCGGTTTGAATAAACACTGAACAGATATTCAGACATTTGTGTGTTTCTCATTTGGAGTAAATACAGATTTAAAGAGAGATAATGTAGGAAACAAAATACATTGACTTAGATGATATTAGCGAATAGTTATTAATTTGTATAAATATACTTTTTTTAAATGATATTTTATCAACTAAATATGACTAAAAACTTATCAATTGTCATTTTAAAATGCTATGTTATTCCTAATAGTTATTTTAAGCTTCATTAAATTAATAAAATATTAAAGATTAATAAATTAACTAAATAATTTGTATAGAACAAATTTAATAAATTTACGAGTCTAATTTAATTTGTTGCGACAATAAATTTCTTTAAAAGAACACTGCTTCATTCGCAAGCGTTACTAGAAATAATTCTTTAACATTATCAAGTGCTTAAAGTACTTAAATTTTATCTATCGCGAATCAGAGTACATATCTTAACTACCAGCAATAAAAAAGTACCATGATTATAGCCCTCTCTATCGGAGAAAGCCACAGGAAATTCGTATCCATTAATTTTTATTATTGGCATCCATCCTCAATCCACTGTAGAGTATTAAATTTCGTATCCATTACCCATGTAATATGAATATAGAATGCTCTGGAGACTCAATTGGGCGAAATCTGAGGTTTCAGCGTGGACTATGTGTGAACCACTTGATCCGCACAATTTTCGTTGGTTGAGGCGAATATTTCCCTAATGATTAATGTCCTGAAAATTACTAGTACCATCTACTCCATCCCATCCTCAAACCCATCACTCAATATCTACATTTTAGTTAGTAATAATATCTTGTAGTTGTCGTATAATTTTGTTTAATAAGTAGATGTTTGTGGGTGTGTACCTAAGCGTATATATAATTTATTCCCCAATCTGTCTTTTTGGTGTATGGCGTTGTGGTCAAGACGGGTGACTTTTAATACACGAAAATTAACCATTAATTTGTATCAATTATTATTGTTATTGTAATTAAATTTCTATTGTCAAATTTATGTAACACGAGACACACAATTATTGATTGTGATTTAATTACCGATAACAAGCAGCAGCTCCAGCAACACGACCATCACCAACAGCACCAACAACCAAGTGAGAAAACTTTTGATCAATTTGTGGCCACTAATAATATTAAGGGCAATAATGTAGACGACAAAAGTGTGGGTCGTCTTCCGGTTTATCATAGCAATAACAGTCCCATACAGAAGGTAGAGCAACAGTCACAAGAAGGACACAGTCGACATCGTCGTCGACAACGACAAAGTAAAGTACGTTTATTGCGAAAAGAGCAGTAATTCTTTAAGGGGTTCCTTTTCTAATCGACAAAGACAATGCACAGTGGATATGGTATTTTGAGTTATTTTTAATTATTTAAAAACAACAATTCGTAAAGTAATTTAATATTTAAATAAAAATAAAATAATCGAATATATTAATAAATTACGCTAAATCAATTATTTATAAAATTAAAATATTAACTTACTGTTTATTAACCAAAATATTATTTTAATTGTAAGAATAATATTAAAAGAAATATATGTTTGCAATTCTGTATGTGAATTTAATTTTTTTTTATCAATCATAGTATGTAAATTCAAGTTCACAAAAGGAGTTCTTTTTACTGTTTCCAGTGAAAAAGTGATGTTTTAAAAGACCTCATATTTCATATATTTTTCTATTTATTAAACATATCAAACATTATTATTTGTTGCACAATTCAAAATACTGGAACGGAAATGCTTACTACATTCAATTTTAATATTCTGGCTGGCAAAACCATAAGAAATTCTAAACAAGGTGGCATTGAATTTCTATTACAGAATAAATTGTGAAGAAAAGTATCCTTATATTAAGAATTGACATCAAATTTTTAATTGTAATTTGCAACATATTTAGTGGATTAATTTCTAAAATAGATGTATTTAAACTGGGTTTTTATTATTCTCTTTTGTCGTGCAAACAAACATTACTTATAATAAAAAAAAACCTTTCATTTAACACATTAAATAAATAACTATTATAACAATATTGGCATATTAAATATAAAATATAATTTTTCCCAATTTTGATATAAAAA
>JXOV01000289.1:334-12106 GCA_001014945.1 Clogmia albipunctata | reverse complement strand
ATCAGCCAACGACTCCAGCCAACCACATGACAGTCCATTGTCTTGTTTTCGACGACTCTCGCAACCCGATTGTTGTTTACAAACATTAAATAAATGAGGAAAAACGCACACGAAACAGTGGCTAGGTGAACACTGAACACACACCTGTTCCAGATCCGCAATTGCCTCGTTTTGTTAATATTATTGCCGATAAAATGCACTTTATTAATGACTGCTTCATTCTTATTGTAATTGCTTATTGTATTTACTGTAACCCAGTCTAGACTTGCTCATATGGAAGGTTCTTCAAATCTAAAAGCATCAATCTGTTCATTTATAATTGGATAAATGCGAAAAAGTAGGCTTTGTGTAAATTAAATAAAATCCAGTGAACCTTATAATGCTTATCGGTTGTGATTCATACAAAATTATATTTATTTTAACTTTCTATGATATACAAAAAAAACTATTTTCAATAATTTTAATTCAATTGCTTTCGTAAAAACAAATAAAATTTGAAAACTATTGGAATTTATGTTTCTTTTTATCTTTGTTTAATATTTCACAATAATAGTTTTAATATTTATTGTATATATAGGAAGCAATTTAGTTAATTAAACACGACAAAATGTACGATCAGTGCAGGGAGAAACCACTCTAACAACATGTTCTCATGGTTGCTAGAACCCGTAAATAGATGGTAATGCATATTGTCTATATTGTAAACATATGCTGTAAAATGGCCCGATCTATACTGCCCTAGTGTGCGGAGCTTAATGGCGGGTCTAATAACATTTTTATCCTTTCCCATTATCCAAACGCTTCTCAGATTATTTAAAGAAATTCTATATCGATAGCCATTAGTTTGTTAGGGTGAGAAATATTGATGTGCAGGGAAAGCTAGGGCGAATTACGTACAGAGGGGTTCTTCGCCCACTAACCAAATAACCCAAAAGAACGACAAAATAACAATTGTTAAAAAATTAAATACGATAACAATTTTTTTTCCACAAAATTATTTTAATTCATGTTTTTAACGATTAGGTTATAACAAATTATTAGATTTAAAAGTTATTTATACAACAAGATCGATAAAGTAAAACATTATTAATTACAATTTGATGTCTTTTTTAATACATTAACACAACAATTTTAAAGAACATCAATTAAATTAAAAATTTGTTAAAATTTGTTGTCTCCCTCACGTTGTTTTTCTTTTTTTTTTTATCTAATTCCATGGGAAGATAGAGCAAGCTATATCTTGTTTCTCTTACTCGTACATAGAAAATATCACGTTGATCTTTCAATAATACGTTAAATTTAAACAATCCGTTTTGTTGTGAAATCATACTCAAATACAGTTAAACCATATACAACGAAATTGATGTCCATATAAATTTGTTGGATTTCTTTCACGAAGGTCACACTTTAATAAATAAAAAGCACTAGCGCTATAAAAAAAGTCTTTGACGGAACAAATTTTAGTGTCATAATATCAATTTTTTGCGACAAAAATTCATAAAATTAGGTAATGAGTATTATAGATATTTTTTAATCATTGGATAAATTGTTTTTTAAGACTTGAACAGTGAGCCTGACCTAAGATACAGTGGTAACCCTTGACGTAAATTTTATTGTGCAACAAGAATCTGCTTTAATAATAATCGACTTTTTCAAATAGTTTAACTTAAACCAAACTAGAAACTTCCATCTAAGCAACCATTTAGATATGATGAATATAAGAGGAATGAGACAATATTCCAAAAAATACATTTGCACTTTCATATCGAAAGGTTAGCTTTTCGACATCGATTTGAGTTTCATAATGTATCACTTTATCGCATTAGTGCAAATTTTGAATTTTTATTTTACTACATAGTGAAAACTAGAAAGTCATAATCTACAAAGTTGTCTCCAAGTCCAAATTCTGGTGCCAAATAGTACCCGAAACCCGTTCAAATAGATACTAATGTAAAGGCAAATATTTTTCAATTATTTTCTAGTTTATTTTTAAGGAAATTGCAAAATAATTGATATCCTGCTCGGGTATACCTGTTTTTTTAATTCCCTAACGATGAAAACTCACCTAATGGCTCGTATTTCACACTAGATTCCTCACAATTACTATTTTAGATCGATCATGGGGTTTAAAAAGTAAACAAGCTGATAAGAGTGCTCTGACTCATATTGTGACGCTAAAGATTAGCAAGAATTGTAAAGAGATGTCCCAGAATATCTTCAATATTGAACTGAGGCTACTGTACAATATTTTCACCCTTTCAATCCCTGAGGAACATGGACAGCTAACGAAATCGAATGAAGAAGTCGAATGATAAGATGTATTTGTGAATGGAGTTGTATCTTTTCATTTCTATAGTACTTTTTTCATGCCGGTATCCATTCAGTTTTTCAAGCCGTGATGATTATTATGTTTCATTTAGAAAAGTTTCACTTTTTATTGAAGCATAAATAAATGAAAACAAGTACTTTTTATACCAAAATTAGGAAAACAAAATTTGTAATAATTCATTTGATTAAAATGGATATTTCTTTAACCGTTTTAACACACAACAATATTATCTGAGATACTTAATACACATACTTAATTACTTTAAAAGTCTTTTTAAACTCAATTTAAAGTAATTTTCATAAATCTAACTCATTAGCAAAAACCAAAACAAAGCTTGATAGAAGGGGATGACGTAATATAACAACAACAATCGGCATTTTATGGTTGGTTTCTTATATGAATTTTTCAACGCATATTCTACAAAGACATGAAATAATAGAATGTTATAGATATTTTACATAAATTAAACACAAATAGTATTTGTAATTACTAAGTAATAAAAATAAGTGAATATAAAAAACAATAAAATTGAGAGAAAATCAAAGAAATACAGCTATTTTAAGAGACGTATATATGCGAAAATAGGAATAGGATTATGTAGAAAAATATTTGATTAAATCGCTCATATCTTTCAATAAGTAAACAAGTTGATAAGACTTATAAGTTGACTCATTCTTTTGAAAGGAAATATTAGCAAGACCCCAAAAAGATATTTTATCTCAAGAAGCTGAAATTAATATGATTTTGAATTATTGTTACTGAGCAATAAAAGTTTTTATTACTCAGCAATTGGCCAATTGTCACAGAAATGCTCAACCATTTTTATTAAATTTTTGTAATTATCTTCTAGAACTTTTAAAATATACATTCTTCCATTAATTTGATGCGAAATATAAATTTAAAACAACAACTATACGTTCTTTAATTCTGCAGGAAGCGTGGGAATTGGAACAAGATATAATTGCTGATAAGAACAATTACTATAATTTTCAGGCATTCCTTTACCTGACATTTCATTTCCAACGAAATAAGTGCGAATTCTTTCTCTCTCTGACTTCTCACTGACCTGTCTGAAGACGTAATCGACGTCGGTGTCGTAGAGGCTGATGTCCGATCCGCCTTGGAGCAGGATGACGGCGTTGGCGAACTGCTTGTCCGCGTTCTCACGCACCAGACAGTCTGCCACGCGTTCCCGGTTCTCCTTGAACATTGCCATTGGCACCGCCAGAGTTTTCGGTCCTACTTGATAGTTTGCCATTCTTCTTCTTTTTATTTTTTAGTTTTTAAAATTCGCAAAGCACCACAACACTAGACAACAAGAGTTGAATTCAGCACGACTTCTGCCCCGAAACACAGCACAACTGACACGGTCTGAAACGAGAGAAAAGGCATATACGGGTTATAGTGAGAGTCTCCAGCAGAGGCATGCGGTTGTGTTTTGGTCTGTTATCACCGCAACTGTGTGGCCTGGCTACAAGATAAGCCCCACAAACAATACAAAATTGATCGTCAATTGTTCACTTTTCTCTCTCTCGGCATGACGACATCCAGTCATCAAACAAGGCATCACAAGCAGTGGACAGGAGATAACCATAATCGCCCACTCCAGTGCCACCAACTGGAAAAAAAGAGGCAACCGGGGCTTGTGGAGGCGTCTGCAAAATTCACAAAACGCCAGCTGCATTTTGCACAAAAGCCAATTCAGAGAAAGTTGCACAAAACAAAGTTGCAAGCTCTCAACTTTTCGTGAATCGTAGGCTGGTCTTTGACCCCCTCACGAACATCATCAATATTCGATATTATTAAAAACAGACGTCAATTAATCGACAAATTCCAATGCCTCGGTTCTCACGTCGTCCTCTTCTTCATCCACTTTGCCAAAGACGTTGTTTGTTATTATCTCTCTGTTCTTCACAGAGGTATCTCATTACTTCACCAGATAAAAGCGAAAATGGTGGATTTTTAACGAGATGGTAAATGACTGGTACAAGTGTTCAATTAATTCCTACGTATTTTTTTTTAAATAAGAATAATTTACTCACCACAAGACGAGAATACAATATAGTTCTATCTACACAAGGGTTGTTTTAAGCAACGACCGTAGCGAGTGCCTTAAAGAAGGCCTGAGTGTTTAATAATGCTTATCGACCGTGTTTTATACAAAATTTTATGCATTTTAAAATAAATTAACTTAAAAATCTTACAAATACTTCGAATTCCTGTATATATATATATATAAATAAATATATATAATATAAAAAAAATAAATAAATATATATATATAAAAGGAGATATTTCAGCAAATAGTTAATACGACTTTTTCATGAAAATGGTGAGTAAAATATGTGTTTATTGATCAAATGTAACTAATTGGAGTTTTAATTTCAATTTTAACTATTTGTACTACATCTAAGTTTAGAAAAGGGATTTTGGTTGGAAATAGTTCTCGAACAGATCGTGGCATTATCAGAACCGGGAAATTATTAGCAAAATATGATAAAAAAGACATTAATATATTTATTATTATTAGATTTTATTCATCGAGAGGAGTTCGTAAAAATCGTTTATAATTGTCACCAATGACATGTATAATAATTATTTATTTTGTAATTACAAATTATAAATAGCCATTTTTCACTTTTTTACAGAAAACATTTTGATTGCGCGAATTTAATTGTTTGTAAACAACTTTGACAGTTGCTTCTGTATTCTGGATGGCGAAATTGGCCATATAAAACTCAATAGAAAGTAGAGCAACCAAATAAATACAATTTTTTGGAAATTGGTTTGTGTCATTTCCATCTGTCAAAATCTAATATGAATAATACGATCTCACAAATGTGCAGCGCAGGGTTACTGAGAACGAAGGAGAAGTTTGCTTATTACATTTGTCGGCTTCTTATTTTTCTTATCTTCAAAAGTCTGAAAAAATAACGGTACATGCTGATACGGTCTAGAATTTAAAGCCGCCATTGCGCCGTTAATAATTAGTCTATTTTAAGTTTGTAAAGTGCGAAAAATAGCCAATAAAACGAAAATTCCATAGACATGCAATTTCATTATCTAATCATAACAGTTAATAAATAAAATTGGATTTCAAAAATGGGGGCGGATCGTCCACAAGCAGTAAATTTGGTGTGAACAAGGCATAAGGCTATATTGAGCAAAATAATCATTTTAAGGTTAGGATTCTGAACCAATGTCAAAACGATGTATGAACGATATTTAGGGAATTTATTGATATCTAAAATAATATCCTTCGGGTTAAATACATCGGTTTGTTAGCTACGGCGCATAATAGCCATAATAGCTATGACTGAAAATATTATCCGTGATTGAGATGTTACTATATGTTCTATTATGTTAATATTACTATCCAACGATGTACAAAGAAGACAGTTTCCGATAGTCATCATTATCTGAAATCTGAAATTTTTTATACTATTTATTTAATGAAATTACATATTGTTGTCATAAACTAATCTCTACAAATTTTCGATAAAGTTTATTAGAGTGAGATTAGAATGTTTCTATCTCTCTCCAATCAATTCAGGTTTATTTAAGTGGTTTTTCTCCCTCTAATTTAATTAGAGTGTGTCTTACTTGTTCCACAATTTGAAAAAAACCGTATTGAACGTTTTTATTAGTAATTATCGAATAACTGGTATTTTTTCCAGAATTACATGTCGTCAAAGTACATGGTAAATTTGTGTTGTATTGACCTCTATTTCACCACTTGTATCGAAATATACTATTCACAACGAAACTGGCTTCCATATAAATTTCTGGGATTTCTATCCCGGAGGTCACACTTTCATAATAAAGAAAAATTACTAGTGCTTTAAAGATTTCTTTAAAGCATTTGTGCTCTAAAAACGTCTTTGACAGAACAAATTTTAGTGTCATAATGACGATTTTATACAACAAAATTGGATACAGTTTAATGATTATTATATCGATAGCAATAAGTTAGTAAGGACCAGTAATTGTGATGGGGAGGGAGAGCTAGGATGATTTACGAGAAGGGGCGTCTGACTGTCCACCACACTCCCGATGATATAAGTTAGGGTTATAATCCCAGAGCGGGTCATGCGCTCATCCAACTACAATTTTTGAACTATGCTTGTTCCTACAAATGATGAAATATATCTCTTATCGGATTGGTATTTGCGATTAAATAATACGATTGGCTAAGGGCTTATAACAAGATAAGGGTTTATTTATAAACATTATGATAAAAATTGTTTACTAAGTGTAACTCCGACTCAAATAATATAATCAATATTGTCTGATTTGGAACGAAGAAGAACTTTCGACCTCATTCATTACGAGATCTAGAAAGACCTGGCAGCTCAGATAAACAAGGTGTTGACTAATATTCTTAAGAAATAAAAATGTTATTTGTACTCGAAGTCGATAAAACAAAAACACAGTAATTTAAAAGTGCTTATCAACTGTGTTCGTTTAAAGACCAAATGCATTTTTAAACAAATTATCAGAAAATCTTTAAAACTAATTATATTTTCGTTATGTTTTTACAGTTTTGGATAATAAACTTTTTAATTTGTAATTTGTAATTTTTTAAAAATATTTTTGTTTCAGAGCCACAAAGCACTAGTACGCTAATAGTTAGTTATATACCCATGTCGATAAGATAAGGTACTGTTAAACACTAGGACTCTTTAAAGTCACGAGAGAAGCAAGTATTTTAAAAGAAGGTCAGTGTGGTTAATAATACGTACCGACCGGATTTTATTCACCATTTCATGCAATTTTAAATAAATCAAAAAACCCATCAGAATTATTTAAATAATGTATTGTATAATATAATAATATAATATGTATTATATAATACATAATTTAAATAATTCTGATGGGTTTTTTGATTTATTTAAAATTGCAAGCCCTTATTCAAATATAAAATATATGAATAAGATAATTGTCCATATGTACGAAAACTTGTCATTAGCTATATGGTTCAAAGCCATACGCCCCTCCATGTAATTCGACCTAACTCTCCCTGTCTAACACTATTTCTGACTCTAACTAATTTATCCATGTAGTAATTACTTTGAATAATCTGAGGAGCGTTTGTATAGAAAGGATAAAGTGTTATTAGACCCGACATTTAGTACCTTAACATTTATAAATTTCATTTTGATCTTGTGGTATAATGTATATTATAATTATTATGGACGTAATTTTTTTTAACAGTTTTGTAGAAAATAAAATGCTGCAAATTAGTACAATTTCTCGATATATCGCTGAAACATTTTTTTTTGTTTTAAATACTGAACGTTGTTACCATTGAATTGATTTCATTAAGTTTATTTTTTAAAGAAATCTTTTATTGGAAAATTCTACATAAGATTTTTTTTGGAAACGTTACAATCAAAACATGACCTTTGTAACAAAAAATAATACAAAGTATTTCAGTATTGTTCTAAATTAGTATAACGTTTTGTACGAAACATAATCAGAAAGCATTATTCAGCAACTCTTTAAAACACTCGTTACTCTTGTAATTTTATTATGCATTATATTAGCTATTATATTATAGCTCAGGGAGTGTTTGTCAAGGCTATTTTGGCAAATTCAACAATTTCCTCGAAATCAATTTGAAAATAAGTGAGTAGGAAGGAAATATTGAGTTCTTAGAATCAAATTGAAAACTTTAGGATTTCCTCTTTTAAACTCCCTTCTAAATACAAAAGAAATATTGAAATTTATCCTTATCTTTATAAAATCGGTTTTATTAGGTGCAAAAAGACGTGTGTGGAATTGCAATCCATCGATTCCAATTGGAGACGAAACGAGTTAGCTAAACCGAGTGATAGATTGGACGGTGACCTCTTCCGTTCCTCGCTCCTTACCTATTCATTATTAATGCCGGTGCTCTGTTGTTGAGTCATTAATGAAGAGGAAAGAATCGTGAGAGAATTTTTCGGTTTTATTATCATCCACAATCCATGAAAGATGGATGGACTGAGAATGGAAATTGTTATTCAACTTGAACCGGAGCGAAGCCTTTTCTGGCTAATATGGTGGTGCTTTGTTGTAGTTTAAAATAGATAAACTCGTCAGTTTTAGAATTCCCCACATTAGTATCGGATCATTTATGGGCAATTACAGTAATAATGGTTAATCGAGAACCATTCCTCATGTAAATTTTGTTTCGAAACTAGAGGCTAATAATACCATTCTCTTTGGAGAGAGAGAAATTGGGCTCGTTGTAACAATGACTCGAGTACAATAAAAACCTATCATTTGAGTGAAATTATTCGACTATGACGTTTTAATGATACGTCAATTCTGATGGTTTTGGAAGTAATATCGACGTTTCAGAATAACAACGTCTTAAATGCAAAAATTTGTTAAATACAAATAAGTACATAGACATAACCCGAAACTGTCCTTAACTTATGGGAACAAGGATGTCAACATTGCTCAACTCAGGATTCCCACAGGAGCTAGTTTCGTCAAAGTCAAAATAATAGTTACGAGAATGGTCTAACAAAGCTGTGACATTAAAAATATATGTGAGCAATAAAAATAAATACCATTAAGCGACGAACCGTCCCTATTTAAAAAATCGAAATTACTGATTAATTGCTATAATTAGATCATTAAATTGCATGTCAATGAAATCTGTATTTTATTTGCAATTGACTGCAATTTTAAAAATTAAAATAAGGCAAGGATTAAAACCGCTATGACTGTTTGAAATTTAAAGCGACGAAAGGTATTAGGTTCGACGTTAAACAGACATACAGAAAGCTCCGAAGGCTAATTCATTGTTCGGTAACTCAGCCTCCTTTAAATTATTATTAGTAAATTTTGCTCTTCGGGAGAGCTTCATGAAAATTCATAATTATTGCTAATTAATCGGTAATTGTTTTTAAATAGGGGCGGTTCATCGTTTAACGGTATATACTTTTATTGCTCACGAATATTTTCTATGTCACAGCCGTGTAATGAATATCTAGTCTCATGCTCGATTACGTCATTCTCGCAAGAGGACTTGTTTTTCGTTTAGAACATCTACCTAGAAAGATACCGTCCAAATTTAAACTACATTGGATTTTTGTTCTTTTGTTTTATTGCGTTTGAAAGAAACGTCTGCAAAATAGGCTTTCTTGACGAGGATGATCTTTACATTGGACTCGTATTTTAATTCAGGGTGTGAATTTGTCAAGTTTGGTAGCAGAAAGTTGTGCTGGCTCAAGTGAGTAAAGGACAAAAATCAAAGGAAGTTTGGGGTTTTGGGGATCCAGTACTGTAGAAGTAAGTTCGTTGAATTACCTCTGATTCACTTTTTAAGCCAATGGAAAATACACTAAATATATTGAGGATATGGCAGCAACTGGTAAACGTCAAATAGTTGAAGTATGGGACATTAGATATAAAAAATTTAAATCACAGGATGGTCCTAACGGAAAAGCATAGAATTTACGTAAATGAGATACCTCAGATGCAACTTGGGACTAGAAAGGGGGACAAGAAAGGCGGTATTAATGAAAGAGACTAAAACATTCAACATGTGTTTGAAGACTGGACTTAAATCCACGAAGTACGAGAAGCGCATTCTTAATAGCCCATGTCATATTTTGCGAGTTTGTGGAGGAGATGATGAGACGGTGGACCATATAAAGAAGTACTGCTGTCTCGACTAAAGATCCTACACCAGCCTACTGGGCGAAAGATGGATGCGTCTTTAATGCAAGAAAAGCTGAGCATTGTTAAATGAAGTACAATTCTTTTTCTTGTAAACAATTAATAGGTTCAAGGAGCGTAATAAATCTTATATACTAGGTCAAGTGTTAAGAATAAGATATCATAGCCGAATTTGATCAATTTGACAGTCTTTGCTTTCACAGAAGACGATTACCGAGATCTCTATAATCAGGCATTGAGACTTGTTCGTTTACTTGCTCTCCTGTAAAATTTTCATTTTTGCATATATGTCATTCTTATTCTGCAACGTCGATATGATACTGTATTTTATAACGATACAACTATATTCCTCAAATAACTTTTAATTAACATCAAATAAATTCCCTGACTGCCAAAAATGAAAAATCAAGGTGTCAAGTGTAATTAATACAAATAAATTTCAGAAATTCATTGAACTGACTTCAAAAGCAATTTTTTAAACCCGAAATTGCATAATTGATTGCAATTGAGGTAGGTAAAAACCTGTTCGAATACAGCGGATTTTTATATAAAAGCGGGGGCTTTAATTTGGCATGGAAAGTTTTACCGAAATTTATTTTATTCAATTTATTTAGATCCAAAGAGCTTTGCATTGAAAATTTATCACGTACAAGTTAAACTTTTGTCCAAATATAAATAGGCAATTTTTTAATGAAAATGTCAAAAGTTTTATATTTTACGAAAATTTTTGCAAAATAACTAAAACACTTTAACACTGGGAAACATGTAAATTATTTGATCAAAACATACAATTATTAAGAAATTTATGTTTTCTTGAGAAATTATTCAAAATGTTCAAATTGTTTTTTTTTAAATTTCCTTTGAAATTTCTGCTTATTTCAAATATAATTAATTCGTTTTGAATGTCAGTAATTATAATGAGTTCTTGTGAAATCGACACAAAGGATTCTACTGATTAAGAAATAATATTTTTTATTCAAAAGAGTTTTCAAACAGAATAATAAGCAAGTATCATTAAAACAAATTTTATACTTAAAATTATTAAATTACCTTTATACATTTGATGCGTTCAAAGTAAGCTTTTGTTCACTCATAGCATCCATTCAAAATGAGTTTTTCTTCTTTAGGGAGACAAAAAACAAAAACTCTTACTTTGTCTCACGCTCACGTACTATAATAATAAAATAATGTACTGAGATTGTTTTATTAAAATTTTTGACATTTTTCAAATCAAAGACACTAGATTACAAATGTATAAAATTATGTGTACTCTACGGGTTCAATTGAATTTTGTTCATTCGAATTTCTTGTCAACCTCAGCAAGCTTCGGTTGACAACTGAAATTCTCAGTGAACAAAATATCACTTTGAACCCTAAGTGTACAAATAACTATTTTCAAAAATGTTAAATACTTTTTTCATTAAGTAAAAATCAAAGTAGGATTGTCATTCGATATCGAAATTTGAGGTTTTTTAAAATTGATTTTGGTAACATATTGTCCAATGTTTTGCAATTTGTGTAAATAGTATCAGGGATGCTAAAATATGTTATTAGGATAACTGTTATTATAAGTTATCCTAAATAACAAATCATCAACAATATAAATTAATTCGTAGTAATAGAATTGTTTATAATAGTTATTTAAAATGAACCATAAACTCGAGTAAAGTTCTAGAAAACGAATGAAATGAGTTTTCTAATAGATACGAGTGTTTAAATATGTGTTTTTTCAACCAGTTTTTTACAAGATTTTATACAATTCGCATATT
>JXOV01000285.1:2599-13321 GCA_001014945.1 Clogmia albipunctata | reverse complement strand
ACAATTATTTTGAAATTTAACGGTGAAGTAATTTCACTTATTTGAAGGTATTGTTTACTACACAATACCTTCAAATAAGTGAAATTAAATTTTAATAAAAAAAGTGAAGGTTTAATTTTGGTTCTTTGTGAATGTTCAACAGATGACAAACAGATTTAACCTGATTTTCTTAGTATTGGTGGTTTTAAGATCTTGATTTTGCTTTTATTTAATAACTTTTTTATTAAAAACTTTTTTATTATTTTTATTTCAACTTTCCATTAGAAATAGGGGGGGTTCTTTTTTATTTTGCTTTCTATTCGATTCCCTTTGCTGAAATGTATTAAATTAAATGCTCGTTCTGAGTATGTTGGAAAGCAAAATGATAAAAACAGCTTAAAAATGATGAAAAATACTACTCAGATTTGTTTGTATTGCTAATATTTCTAATTAAATTTCATATTATTATTTTGTGGGACTTCTGCTTAACTCAAACCTCATCTAAAAACATAAATTAAAGAAATAATCAAATTTCTTTTGGAGATAAGATTTAATTTAAAAACAAATTAAATTAATTTTTATTTTTGAAATTAATTTTCAATTATGTTTTATTTATATTGTTTTTATTAAAGAGTTTGAAATCTAATTTCCGATTGTTATTTGCAAACAACAGAATTATAGAAAAAAACAAATATTAAATAATTCACCATTTTTGTGGCAAACTTTTTGTGCATAAAAAGCGCTTTGAATTCTAAAATAAAATTGAATAATTTAATTGCCAAAATTTAAGCTTTTTGGTATTCAGCTTTAAATAGATATCCTGTTTAGGTTAAAAATCTAATATTTAAAATAGTATTTGAAATTGCCTTTGATTACAATTATTAACCAGGTGTCTCCATTGAGGGATAATCTGTATTGAAATTGCCGATAATCCTTCATAATGATCTCAAATTGAGTGATTGAATTAGGGATATAGGTTTCTATTGTTTGGCAATTGTGGTTTAATGAAGAGTGGCTATAAAGTGGGCGAATGGTTACACGGCACAGTGGAGAAGAAGGTGTGTGGACATTGGGAGAGAAGAACATCCTGCTAATGGAAGATGTACTCAATCCGAAGCCATTTCCTGTTGAGCACAAACAATTGAATCACTTCAAAGAATTGTACAGCACTAAAGAGGAGGCGATCCAATAAAAGCAGGGAATTGCATTTGATTTGTCACACGCCCATAAACTCACGTGTGGAACAAGTGATTCTGGACATCATGAAACAGTCAAAGTTCTGGGCGTTAAAAATTCATCAAATTGCTTTTAGCAGCAGCGGCATTGGGGGCGAGAGGAACATGTGTTGAGGCAGGCCAGCCCGTAAATAATAGATGCCTGTAGTGAGCGGTTCTAAACTATTTCCACTCTTGGGGTTGGATTTGAAATTAAGGCCCTCGCTCTCTCTCTCTCTCCCTCCCTCTTCCCTTTGTAAAGTGTCTGGATTGTTATCTACTTACCGAGTTTGGTGGTGGGAAAAATGATGAAAGCTTCTCTCCCCAGCCCGAGAGGAGAAAAGCAGAAATTGCTCCTTGGGCTTTTAAAATGAATTAGTGCATTATTAATTGGATTACTGAGCTTCATGGTGATGTGCTAATTATGTTTGTGATCCCATAATGAAATGACGCATGCTTAAGGAAATCGGATTCATCGCATTTTAGAGATGATTTAATTTATAGCAAATAACCAGCCAAGACACGAATACATTAGCATTTCAATGGGAGTTTATATGATGTCCTCAGGAAAACACACAGTTCGACATCAATTCTATGACACAAAAACTTTAATCTTCGATTTAATCAACTATTCGGCACCAGATGAACATGATTCCAAATGCAATTAAACCCAAAATAGATTGAAGACTTTAATACAATAACTGATTTATTGAAAGGAAATAAGTTTGATAAATAAATAAACATGGGGAGTCTGAACCTCAACCAGCGGGTTAAGACTTTTCAAGACTATTTATTTTCAGTGTATTATTAGTCAATTAATAGCACCTAGACCGATTGAAAAAGGATTCGGGTAGTCCTACCCTCAAAGGGATTAAACTCATGGCCTTCCAGGATGCAGTCGAATGTGTTACCAATCAGCTATGAGGCGAGTAAATAAGTTTGATAATGGTTTTTTTTTGTAATTTTGTTGTTAAAAATTGATATTATGACATTCAAATTTGCTCTGTCAAAGTGGTTATTATAGCACAAGTGCTTTTTCTTTATTATTGCTGGAACTATTGGAATGATACAATTGATATTCTTTATGAATTGTTAGAGTGTATGAGAGTATGAATGTTTAGTTTGAATAAAACATTTGAACGAGTAACATCAGTTAAAGGAACCCATCAATTTTATATATACGCCACTTTCGTTGGGCGTGGTTTAACTGTGTTTTGTTAGTGTTTTTTAAAAAAAAATAAGCCACCTATCGGATAACCCATGAACTATGTTTACTTGTGATTTATCATAGAGGACATATCATGTATTTTTTACAGAAATTCGAAGAATTTTTAAGATTTTTATGTTAATTTATTTAAAAAATCACAAAATTTTGTATTAAACACGGTCGATAAGCATTATTAAACACAAGGGTTGTTGTTGTTTGCCTTAAAGAAGGCCCGAGTGACTTATCTTATCGACCTTGTTGTATAAATAACTCTTATAATTAGATAAGGAACTTGTTCATTCTATTATTTGGCATGTGAAAAATATACGGTTACGGTATGTCTCCCTAAAAGTTTTTCAGATTTATTTATTATTCTTTTTTTTATAAAAAAAACATATTTTTATTTCTAAATTATTCCATTTTCAATATGGAGTATATATTGAATAGATCTCTTAAACTTAATCTCTAGAAATTAAAAACAAAATCTATAAATAAAATATTAGCGATTTGTCAAGAAATTAGGGGTGTACTCAATATATTTTTTATGATATGATTTATGTGGCAAAATTTAAATTCATAGTTTTAAAATAAAATTTAAATCAATTTTTTAATCAAAACCGATATAAAACTCCAAAACTCTTTAGGGGTGGATATTGTTTTTCTATCAAAAATTTGTTTGTGATGGGCGTTGCCCACCGCCTCCTCCTCACGTAGGCGTTTTCACTATCTACTTTTGTTTTAAGGGAGGTGGATAGGATATATGTGCCAACGACCTGCCATTCGGCACCGCTCACGAGGGCAGTATATGTCAAACACAGTATAAGGGAAGGGTTTAGGGTTAGTTAAGGATAGACAGTTAGTAAGGTAAAGGAAAGCAAAACTTTAAAAATATCAGTTAAATTAAGTATAACGTACTCTTATATGATAGTGGGAAATACAGCAAAAATTGTTTAAGCTTTATATATAGCGTTATAGCAAATATTATCAATTTGAGGAATGGAAAACAGAAAATAAAGCGGAATAATATTGGTTCCAGAATTTCGTATATCTGATCCAAAAATAAACCATGAATGTTATTTAATGACAGGGACAGATTAGTGAATGAAATTTTTTCCGGTTACCTTCATTCATAAAATTGTGACCACGCAAAAATGAACGTTTCATTGTGTAAATTTGTGGTGTGTGCGAATTAACTTTCCTTATTAATTATTGTACTGAGTTGATCGTTGCCATTTTAAAATTCAACCGATTTGGCGGAGTATTTCGCTGAATTTTGAACGAGTCGAAGGTGGTTGGGGTGAAAAAATGGCGTAGGAATTTGCCCTTTAAAAGTTCAATAGAGAAAATTATTCGGACCATCAATCACTTGGAGAGGGGGGTTCGGGGGCAGGATGGATGGCTTTTGTGAGAGATGAGTGGAACCAGATCGCTGAATTCATCAAGTCTATACGGTGTGGAGCACGTGAAAATTCATCAGGCGAATCCGATTCGCGGGTAATTTGAATAAAATATATTGGATTTTGGCAGAGGACGCGCGCGGAAATTTGTCAGGTGATTTCATTTAAATGGTGAATTCGTCGACATTTTGCGAGTACAGAAGATTGTAATTCAAATCGGAGAAACATACATAGATATTTAGTGAGATGGGAATGAAGTGTTAAAAAGTCGTCGGCGTGATGAGAAAAAAGAAGCACGAGGAGAAGATTTTTTCACCCTCTTGAGAGGGAGAAGAAGAGGTGGGGGGCGAAAGAGTCGTTTTAATAAATTACTGGGAATATAAAGTGGTTTATCCAATTTCGAGCGAAATGAAAACAAAGTCTCTCTATGTTGGAAATCAATTTTTGGGGAATACAAAGCCATTAAAGGCGAGCGCGAGCTTTTTTCCGATCCATCTATTCAGAGGAACTGCTCGGTTTTTGGAGTCACAGCGGCGATAAATAAGGAGCGATTTATTCCGCCATATTAAAAGACCTGTCTGTTTCTCTAATATGAGATCTGAACCCTGTCCGGAATCAGATCCCCATTTGTTGTCCCCATACGTTAGACTATTAAGGAGCAGCCTCCGTTTCACTTTCCAATTTGTGTTTGTCTGAGTGCCGTTGTCGTCGTCGTGGCTTTTATTGCCCAGATTTAACATAAATTGGCCATTATTCAATGAATAAATTGGACTTATTTCCATCCCATCCGAGGACGATCCTCCACAGCTTTCGCCCGGCGACACGACGGATGTAGGGCGGTCCTCCTTTTGACTCCCTTCTTGCACTTTGCGCCACATCTCATTAAGTATTTTCTTTGACTTTCAGCAGATTTCTTGGTGAATATTCCTTTTCACAGACACTAAAAATCACAGTCCCACCACTGGAATTGCAACCATTGTGGGGATGAAGAGAATTGAAATTTAATATTTTAATTTAAAATCAAATTGAAGCTGATATTACATTCATTCCTATTAATTTTATTCAATAATTATTATATTTCCATTAATTAAGTAAATATCTTATCAATAATTATTTATTTTAGAGATTTGTTAAAACAGATTATTTTTATCGTGAGTAAAACTGTTTTTGCACCAAGTAGGAATGAAATAATTGTTAGACTTATTAAATGTATTACCGATAGGTTATAATTGTTCATTAATTGGTTATTTAAACAAGGTGTGGAATTCCAAAAATCAAATGAGTTTTCTGAAAAATACAAGTGTTTAATTATATGTTTTTTCAACGAGTTTTTAAATATTTTTAAACAACTTGTTTATTTACAAGTATGAGCTATATATTCGGAAAATAGGAAGTTATGAATAATAAGACATACTGCTTCTAAATGAAGATCTAACACATATTAAAAGAATTATATGTCAATCGAGTAGAACTTTCGGTTTTAAATTTTTCACAGAAATAGAGTACAATGCGAGTATATCACTGATATACACTCAAGAATGCATTTATACTCATTAAATTGAAAAAAATCAAATTAGTTAATAAACCATAGTGTACTTTATTGTAATGTCCAAATAAACTTTCCTTCTGTATTAGCTAAGAAGGTATGGTAGGTTTAGCGCAGAACCCATTCGAGTAGCCCTTATTCATATATAAATACATGAATAAGATCATTGTAACGATGCACGATAACGTATCAACAGGTGTATGGTGGACAGTCATACATCCCTCCTCGTATATCGCCCTAGCTTTCCCTCCCTATCGCAATTGCTGGCCCTAACTAATTTGTCGCTATAGATGTAGTACCTCAATATAATGACAAATAACTTATTAGAATTGGAGAGGAAAAAGTGTTTGATAGGCCCGCCATTCGGCACCGCACACTAGGACAGTATAGGTCTGTACACTTTTTGGGATATGTTCAGTGTTAGTAATATGGACATTTACTTCGATTTACCCGCTATTCACGTATCAGATTCACATTTATGTAAAACAACAATTATTTCAATTAACCAGGTCAAATGATTAATCTGTCAGGAAATGAATGTAGACTCTAGCTAAGAAGGAATAACAAAAAATTATAATTTTTAGTAATTGAATTTTGGTATAGATACTGTGCTGTTTTAAAGAGATTTATAGAGGAAAAATTGGTTACTAAAATGTTTTTCAATAGATTTGTATTAAAATATGATATGAATTTACACTAATTCCTATATAATATCTTAATAATTCGTCTTACTTTAGTCTTAAGTTGGTACAAACTTGACTCTGGATTTTAGATTTTTTTTCTCGGAAGTATTATAGTTGAGAAATTGTTCATTGATTTATAATTTTCCCAGTAATATTATGACTTAAGACCTCTTGTAATTATGCCAGTTAAAACTTTTACTTATGTTTCTGTACCATGGGAAATAAACTAACGATGTTTTTTTTTCTACAAGTGATAAATTACAATCCCCATGTAAAGTGGATAAACCAACAAATTATTATTGGTCAAAAGTAAAGAAAAGCCGTTAATAGAAAAATGATAAACTGAAAATTATTTATGTAATCTCAAATTTATGATGCCTGGTCTCTTATCAAAGGGAGGAAAAGAAATTAAATTCAACCACAACTTTCAAATTGATATAAACAACTTAATCTACAATATTGAACTTTATGTCCTTTTCCTGATTGCAAGATGACTGCAATTTTCACCATAAATGTGACTGTTGGACTAGCACAATTTGCTCTTCTTGTTGCATTGTTTGTGCGAAACATTGTTGTAGCTTTTTGTATTAAATAAATCAGAGTTTGAAAAAATCTGGTATTTTATTCATTAGCATAACTTTCAATCCTTATATAATTCATATTTTAATGGGTGATGAAAATATTTGTAAATTTTCATTTATTTTTAATTTAAATTTGTTTAATTTCAGTAAAAGTACATTTTATGCCGATCAAAGAGAAGATGAATTACTGAGAATGCATCAGATATCAATTAGATAAAGAGCGAAAAATGGAAAAATATATTAAATTCGTTCGTCTTTTTGCGTTCTAGCATCGTTTAATCTTTATTTTGTTGATTACCATTGGATAAACATATTTACATTTCCTTTGAATTAATGGTATTGAATGGAGGAGATGGAGAAGCGGTAGTGTTTGTTTGCCGAGTGATTTGTATCGTCTGGTCTTGATCTTGATCAATGCCACGCTTAAATTGTCATATCGTAATTGATAAGCAAATATGGTTGTTTTGTTGGCACAACTCATACATTTTTAGCAGTAGACCGATAAATTCATCGGTGTGCGAGGAATAATAAGGACTAGAAGACAGAGAAGGAAAGGGAGAGAGACACGAGTTATTTTGGGGCGCTTTTTCTTTTGTTTGTCCGCCAGCCCGCAAAAGCTCGCAAGCATGCATCATTAAAGAGTCTGGCTTCTGTGTTCTTCTTCTGTTGATTACAGTCATGCAGCAGGCATCGTATCATTCGGGTTCTGGTTTGGGGTCAAAGTTCTGCGCGCGATTTGGAGAAAGATTCGCCGGCAGGAATACTTAATAAATCACGGGGTCGAGCTTAAGCTCGATAAGATGAAAAACGTGTTTGAACAATTCCCTCCCTCAAAATATATGAACATGGAAATCTGCGGAAACTAATTCAATTTATGTGTGCAAAATGAAAACTCGCTCTGATTTATGATTTATCCTCTATCCATCCATCCCGCTAAAATTTTCCCGTTATAATTCTTTCAGGAGGAGTAAAAGAAGAAAAAATTCCGAACTGAAGTTTGGACGAGAAGGAGAAAGGGTTGAAGCAGCAGGAGCAGTCATCCGGGGCAATTATCTTTGAAATACAAACACCCATTTGTAGCACAGAGCTCAGCAGAACAGGACAGAGACAGAAGAAGGAGGTCGTGAATGTCGTCAAAACGAGACGGAAGGACCAGTCCAAATTAAACGCGAATTTAATTAGTCTGCTCCTTAGCAGGCGACAACTTAATTATGGGAGATGAAAGTATTAATTTAGTGTCGCTCAGTGGCAAATTATAACTTGTACAATTCGGTCTCCCGCGGGAAATTATAGTTTAAACACTTCATTAAGAGGAGCAGAAGAGTCTCCCTCGTTCTGTCTTTTTATTCATCCTTCTCTGTTTTTTTTTTTTTTTTCGGGAAGCCCAGCATGGTCGAGCTGTAAATCGGCGGCTGCCATTACTACCACGTGCTGTTCCTCAAATTATTTATGCCCGAGTCCCGCTCCACAGCCACCGCCATTAATAGCACCCTTTGAACCCGCGCCCAATAGTTGCATTAATTCCCGCCATATAATAATTTCGCAAGGGGCGCGCGCAAAAAAGAGGCGCACAAAAATTGTGAATAATTCGGACGTGCTCAAATGTTAATGGCATAATTTGTTAAAAGCTACCAATTTGTTTCAGATAAATTTAATTTTGTCAATAAAACGAATAAGCTGTTATGATGAATAGACCCCGCCATTGCTGGCCCTATCCATGACATTCATGACTGCGCAAAAATAGCAAATTCTTTTCAAAATTAATTGAATTGGACTTTAGTTAAAATTCAACTATATTCATGAATGAATCAAGCAATTAGGATCGCAATTTTGTTGCCATAGATTTTTAAAAGTTCAAAGCTTAAGGTGACCTTTTCATCAGACACAAATAACCAAATTGGCATTTAAATTTACCGTTCCTTGTGCAAGCAATTGTTTTAAAATAATATATTTAAATTGATTTTATACACTTTTAAAATATTGTCGCGAATATCTATTATTATCCAACAAATGGAATAAAGGAAAACAGCGCAAATGACGTCAGTATTTTAAATAAGTGTGATTTTCCAGTGATAGAGTGACGTTTTCTTTATATGACTTGCAGTAATACAAATTTTGCAAGTCATGTGGCATTTTGCAAGTCAGAAGCATAAGCTATATGTTATGGACTAAAGGTTAATTTTAAATATATGTTGTTTAAATTCGTTTAGTATTTATTTCAAATACAAATTTCGCTTTAAAGCTAACAAAATGAAGCTAAAGTATATTTTTTTCAGAAATAGATTATAAAATAAATTAAATTTTCTTTTTATGTAATTAAACATATACGATTTATTTATTACCATAATAATCTATTATTAAAAATATATAAAATAACGTAACTTGCAATATTTTTAGTCTCAAATCTTTTATTTATTCGTATTTCTTAAATCGTTTTGTGAAATGAAGTTTGTATTTTGGGAAATACGATGATTGGCGATTGACCACATATTTTGTACGTAATCAACTATTGCAATTTAAAAAATAATTTCGTTTATTGAGGAACATTAGTACCTCATTAAAATTAGGCCCTTAATTATTAGCTCACAGACGTTGAAACGTGAAATGCGTTGATCAATTAACACTTCTTTCATCATAGAAAGACACGTATATACTTGCAATGCGGATGAAACACTTAGAAGTATTAAAATTACAATGTAAAAAACGGCCTTTTAACGTATGAAATGAACTAAATTGAATTAAAAACAATATTGTAATTGTAACAAGGTTAATTAACAAAGAGGTTGAGCGGATTTTCTTTTGAGAGGCTGTTAGGTTCGTTTTATTCATTTTGAGTCAAAATGATCACAGCGCATATTTATTGTTTTGACTATACTCTTAACTTTAAGAATTTTATATAATTTTTGTATTTTTTAATGAAAAAAAAAATTAAATGCGATTATTTCCACATTTCGGCCAAAAAAATTTATTTCACAAACTTAATTACTTTAGAAGTCTTTTCTCTTTTAGTTTAAAGTAATTTTCTGTAATAAACCAAATAGTTATTTGTGCTCGGAAACGATGAAACACTCGCCTTCGGTTCGAATGTTTCACACTCGTTTCACTCCTTAAAAAACAAGACTTTACACCGAGCAGAACATAGCGTTTTATGCACTCATGAGTACTGAAATTTTTACAATTTCGCTTTAAATTTCATTATTTACAAGGAAAATTAAAAAATTGACATGTTTCACAAATGTTTCAAGTGAAATATTAAATTGCAAAGTTACAGTTAACGGTTGGAATTCCTCTTAACTACTTGGTCATAAGGCAAATACCTATTTTATTGTGACATGGAACATTTGTTTGCTTTAATTTTTACGTAATGTGCCAAAAATCGAACAAAAATAGCCAAATATATATGCAGATTATGTTTGAAACATAATCACGATGTTATAGCAAAGCCGAGACCAATATTTTGTAAAGTTTAAGAGCAACAATGGCGACCAAATTTTGAATTTAAGACAAATTTGTTGGATAGTTTATGACAATTTTTTTCACTAGTAAATTCAAAATTTTCACTGAGTGCCATAAAGTGAAACATTACGAAACTCAAATGTATATGGAAAAGCGTATGTTTCGATACGGAAGTGCAAAAACAATGGTTAATGCGCCGATTTTTACGTCATCAATGGAATATAAATCCACAGTCGCTATGTCAGGTTATGACAACAACAAATAATCGACGACATGACTTTGGTGTCCCAGTTGGCGAACATAATCATCCATTGAGATGACAATGGCCAGAAAGCTATAAATGAAGACCCACTAGATCATGTCGTACAAATTCACATATTTTTACCAATTCTTGAATTGTTTTTGAATTGCCATAATCTTTCAAATAAATGTACATAACTATTTTCGATTTTTAGATAGATAATGGAGTTAACTTTGTTGTAGATACTTTAGTAAAGAATAATTCATTATATAAAATAAATTTAACTTTAATTGTGTAGATAAGAGGGGCTTTATCTCAGTTAAAAACATTTAAAACCAGGTTCTACTGTTAAAATCTGTTTGGTCATTAATTATCAATTTGTGGTTTTAATTGATTTATAGTATTTTGTTGTACAGAT